>SEYY01000122.1:0-36682 GCA_009176605.1 Armadillidium nasatum
TTTTAACAAAGAAAGTGTTATTGTAAATGTTGATAATCAAGGTGCTATTTCATTAGCTAAAAATCCTGTACATCACCAGAGGTCTAAACATATAGATATTAGGTATCATTTTATTAGGAATGAAATTCAAAATGGTATTGTAGATTTAAAGTATGTAAAGTTTGAAGACAATGTATCTGATATATTTACTAAACCTGTATCAAAAGGTAGATTGTTAAAATTTGAAAACATTAGAGGTATACTTTAGATTATGAGGGGGTGTTAGAATTAATCTAAAGTATATGTACTATTGATACTGTATGAAAATACACTTTGTCATGATTTAGTAAAAGACTATGTTCTATGTAAACATTTCCATTATCATTCTGTCGATTGTCCTCGTTTATTGTACCACGAGCTATACTGTGTGTTAAACATGTAAATAAAGGCCTAGATTAGAAAGCTGTGTCTCTATGTCCTGCCCTATATTTATATTTTCGCCATTATGAATAATATAACAACAGTATGTGTTTTAACTTTTTCGAAAAATAAAATTGCTAAAACAAATTTTTATCAAGGTATTGTATCGTTGCTACTTTGTAACTTTTTTTACATAATTTAAATTTTTTAAATGTTTGCTGATTTAAAATGTTACATTAATAGCATGTTGTATGCTTTTATCATGTAATAAAAGTATTTATTAAGGAAACAATATAGTCGATTGTCTGCCTGTCATGAGATTCAGGAAAACCAAAAAAACGCGAAAATTGCAAAGTATTGACAAGCAAAAATTTCTGTTGTTTTTAAAGCAGTTTATATATTTTTCATTGGAACTTATCAAGAATTAATCGGTTTTTCAGTCTCGTGCAACGTTAACAGAATAAGATTTTGAATACAACTTCCTACCGAATTTACAAGAAAGTCCGATAAAGGAAGTCTCATTTATTCTAACAATATATATATATATATATATATATATATATATATATATATATATATATATATATATATATATATATATATATATATATATATATATATATATATATATATATATATATATATTTAGTTTTTTTCTTTTTCCCTATTTTTTTATACATTTGCTCATAGAAAAAATTTATTTATAACTTTTTATTCCACAATTTTAAAATTTCATTCTTCTTATATATATATATATATATATATATATATATATATATATATATATATATATATATATATATATATATATATATATATATATATATATATATATATATATATATATATATATATATATATATATATATATATATATATATATATATATATATATATATATATATATATATATATATATATATATATATATATACCTCTCCTGGGAGGACTAACTACGGGTGTTGCGTAGTGGATTACCGTTTTATTCCATTTCCTCTACCTCCTATAATCTATATAGTATCAAACCCCATTTAGGTGACTGGCCTTCCTCTTGTAACAGTAACTGATTGCAAGAGGTTTCTCTGGCTCGTCTACGTATCGGCCACACGTCCCTCACTCATAGTTACTTCATCACAGGACCCTCCTCCGAAATAGTTTTTGCAGCCGTGATATTGTTTTTCAGTTCACTACATTTTCCTTCAATGTCCCATTTTCTGGATACTGAGTTGACAAGGTTTTCCTTTCTTTAACTGTTCGTTCAGATCAAGAACTGGCATATATATATTCTGGAAAATTCCTCTATGTTCGCACGTTATGCTTTTGTTCATCTTTTATCGATCGATATTTTAATTTTCATTAATGATATTTTACCCCATTTTTCGCCTATATTTCGATATTTTTTTTTTTTTTTTTTTTTTTTTTTTACCAGTAATAGCTTTTTTCTTTTTTATTTTTATTTATATTATATATATATATATATATATATATATATATATATATATATATATATATATATATATATATATATATATATATATATATATATATATATATATATATATATATATATATTATATATATATATATATTTTTTTTTTTTATTTATTTATTTATTTCACTATCACCTTTCCCACTTTCGTAGGGTGATATATATATATATATATATATATATATATATATATATATATATATATATATATATATATATATATATATATATATATATATATATATATATATATATATATATATATATATATATAACACTAATTCAGGATTAATAGTAAATATTTTGAGAGGTGATAGAATTATAAGTATTAAGAGTAAAAAATTGTAGTTAACATTTATCTAATCCTCAATAGTGAATGGCATACGGTGATTTAAAACAGTTTTACAATATATCGATGACAGAGCCCTGATTTGCGTTGTATTGATAAATAATGTATTAATAAATAACATTCCGATATGTCAGAATTTTTTCCTACTTAATTATTTCATTAAAATAAAAAAATATTCAGAATTCTTACAAAATTATTTATAATAAACCACAAAAAAGCCGATTTCAACTTTTATGAAATTTTCCCCTAAACTTTTTATTTTACCCCTAAATATAGGGTAATCACCGAAACCGTTGTTTACGCTATTTACAACTCCATTCATAATTCTCCATTGTCTTCTTCCTCATAAAGGAAAGGGTTTTCTGACTACTTGCGGTAACTTATTATAGGGTAAACTTTGATTTTGTAAAACGTTGTGAAAAATAATAAATACCAATAAGTTATCAAGAGTATTAAATACCTAAGTAAAATTATTACAATTAATAAGAATATACCAGAACAAAGGTAAGAAATAAAAATTATTTTATATATAGCAGAACTCTAGGCCCTAAAGTAGAGGCTAAGCAAACTACCGACCTTAGGGCTACATAGCCATCGTAAGCAAGACATTAATTTTGCATATATATATATTAGGAAGACGAATTATGGGCTAGCTTAAGGAATTCCTTATTAGAACTTTTATATATCGAAACTAGATTTATTTTTTAATCTAAAAGTTTCTCATAATTCTTCACCCAAAAAGTAAGGAGTATCGGAGTATCGGCCAAGTATCAGCCATATTAACCAATACCAATACCTCAAAAAATGGCCGATACTGCTGATAACGAGATACCGAATATATATGGTGCATCCAATATATATATATATTATATATATATATATATATATATATAATATATATATATATATATATAATATATATATATATATATATATTATATATATATATATATAGGTATTATTATTTAGATACATATTCCATTGTCCTGACAGTTAGTTAATATTTACCTATCATAGTGGCGTTAACTTCTGTAGCCTCGGAGAAGCCCCTGGGGGCGGCTTCCAAAAATAGCCCCTCATCCACCCCTTCCCCCGTTTCCACTTGGGAGTTGGTGGCCTCCGGTGATGGGTTTGGTGCGCCTTCAGAATTACTTCACGCCACCTCAGTTGCTTGCTCTGTATAGGGGGTGTTGTTCGTCCTTGTATGGAGTATGCTCCGCACATCTGGGTTCCACTCTTACATATCTCCTTGAGAAGGTGGAGTCTAGGGCTTTTCGTCTCATCAACTCTTCTGCTCTTGCTAACTCTCCCTCCATTCTCTTTCTGCCCGTCGAATTGTTGCGTCACTCTCTCTTTACTATTGCTATTACAACGGACACTGCTCTTCTGAATTCTCTCTTCGCATATCTATGCTCAATCTTACATATACGGTATTAGTCAAGTCTGGAACACACTCCCTTTATCTGTTTTCCCAGCTTCCTTCGATTTGCATACATTCAAACGCCATGTATCCTGACATGTTGGCCTCCTTCGATCAGGATAGGATTTTTCAACTCCGGTGGAATTTGGCAGGCCTCCGTCCTTTGCCCACAGGGGGAGATATATAAAAAAAATAATAATATATCCTATTGCTTATAATATAAATATTCCATATGTTTTCAGATAAAAACTGGCGGAGTATTAAAAATGAAGAAATGGGATTACGAGTGGTTAATATTTTAGAAATAACCAAATTAGATGGATTTGAATGTTCCAATGAAGAGGGCTTTTCGTTACTCCATTTAGCATCATCTCATGGTTATCCGAATTTGCTCAATCGTCTTTTAAGCCTTGGAGTAGGTTATATTATTTTCTATATATATATATATATATATATATATATATATATATATATATATATATATATATATATATATATATATATATATATATATATATATATATATATATATATATATATATATATATATATATATATATATATATATATATATATATATATTAGAAAAAGGATTGAGAGAACGGCCGCAAACATTATTAACAACTTTATTCATATATAAACACAACGCGTCAGCCCGAGAACTTTTGCCACTTTATCATGCAAACCCCCCTCTGCCATCCGTTCACACACTCTTAAATGCCATAGTCCCATTCTTTTCAATAAATTTAGAATACTTTCCAAAACCAACAGGTCAGACTTGCATATTTTAGAATCTCTTTACATTAAACAAATGCAGCCATCACTCTTCTTCATACCCCTTATTGATTGACTAATCTGCTTATGGTTATCTGAATTTACTTAATCGTCTTTTAAGCCTCGGAGTAGGTTATATTATTTCCTTTACAACCAACTAACGTAACGTAACGTAATCTCAAAATTTACAACCAACTTAACATTAAACCCTAATCCCAGATTCTACTCAGTATAATTTATTACATTAACATTAAGTTTCCTATACCGTATTTATTTCCATATCACTATCTAGTATACTTTTTGTAAATATTTTTACTTGTACTTTTACTATTATTCAGGTTTTCATAAATGTTATTACTATTTTTATTTTTATTTTTATATATTATTAATACAATTATCTATTAGTTATTATTCCTTATTTTTATTTTCATTATTGTATTAGTATATCATCTATTAATTTTCTTGTTTGGCTATTTTTATTATCATTATTACTACTATTATTATTATTTATTATTATTATTATTGTATTGATCTTTATGACCACATATCATTACTATTATTACTATCATTATTATTATAATTGACATTATTGCTATTACTAATATTGATATTTATGGCAATTATTACGGTATTATTGCTTATATTATTATTATTATTATTATTGTTATTATTATTCATATTATCATAATCTGCAGATGTTCTGAAGATGACCTTTGTAATAGGTCGAAACGTTGTGTTTATATATGAATAAAGTTGTTAATGTTTGCAGCCGTTCTCTCAATCCTTTTTGTACTACATTTAAAGTTCTCAAAGAACGAATCTTTCCATCATTATATATATATATAAAGGAAATAATATAACCTTTTCCAAGGCTTAAAAGACAATTGAGCAAATTCAGAAAACTGTGAGTAAGTTGTGTTTGAGAAAAGAAGAAAGAGCAAAGTTTTGGAAGGATCAAGGTAGCCTGAGGAGCAAGAAATGAACGTTTGAAAGACTTGTTCTTGAAGAAGGTTGTGATTGAGGAGAAGTAACAACCGCTTTCGAACCAGAGTATGGTTAAAAATAGTAAACGTTGAAATTTTGATATAAAATCACTTTTTTTTATTGAAATACTTAGTAAAATTTAATTTAAAATAAATAATTAGATAATTAAAATAACAAAATTAAAAATTTCATGTGAAGCCACAAAAAAGGAAAAAGTTTCTCTTTAGTTCTTTTATGTATATAAAAAAATGTTTATTTAAATATTGTGTGTCAAATAGTTTACGTATATATTTTTGTGCTGTGCATTTTATAGTTTAGTGATATAATTTTGTATATAATGTATATTTTGTTTATAATGTATATTTTGGTTACATACGGTACGTATTTCATTGTGAATTGATTTTCTTTTTATTAATAATGTGTATAATTATATATTATAATTTTATATTATTATTAATATAATTATTTATTTTTTGATATTTTTTTTTTTTTTTTTTTTTTTTTAATTTTACATTTTGTATATTTATTTTTACATATTTTAGCATATTTTAATTTTACATTTGTATATTTTATTTTTTTTGTATATTTTATTTTTTTTTTTATATATATATATATATATATATATATATATATATATATATATATATATATATATATATATATATATATATATATATATATATATATATATATATATTATATATATATATATTTTATTTTTTTTTTTCTAGTTTAAGTGACTAATTTGTTAAATTTTGATTTGTTTAGGAATTTTGTACTTTTTTTAATATTTTATTGGAATATTTTGTTTTGTTTTGATAGATTAAAAGTTAATTTTTAACTGTTCATATAATATTAATAGGTTTAAGGTTGATTTTAATTGTCAAAGGATTATTTGTTTAGTTAATTATTTGAAAATACTTTGTCAAATTTCTTTATTTTTGTATTTTGTTTTTGTTTTCTGTTTTTTATATTTATAGATGTCTTGTATATATTAATTTTATATTAACTTTAAATATTGATTTTATATTTATATTAACTTTAAATATATTAATTTTATATTAACTTTGGGGAGAGGTGCTGCGAGAAGAAGGTTCAATCCTTCAGTGGGTGGAGGGCGAACCGTAAACTACCAGAGTCGTAAGAATGGAGTTAAAAAAGGGTTCAGAGGTGTGTAGAATTGGTTGTTTGAACGTAAGAGGTTTAAATGATGATTTGAAAAAAGTGGAAATTTGGGGAGATATGTAAGGATAAAAAGCTGGATTTATTAGGGTTGACTGAAACTAAGCTAAAAGGGAAAGGGGAGATCGAATTTGGTGATTTTAAAGGGGTGTTTTCAGGAGTTAATGAGAGCTAGGGAAGGGGTGGCGATAGTGTTGAGCCAAAAAAGGTGGGAATGTATGAGAGAGTGTAAGAATTTCGTCAAGAATAGTATGGGTGAAGCTAAGGTTTAATAGAGGAATGGGTGTTTGTTTGTGCTTATGCGCCGGTGAATGGAGCGAGAGAAGAAGAAAGAATTGTGTTTTGGGAGAACTTGATTGCTGAGGTGGTTTGGGCATGTTTGTAGGATGAATGAAGGGAGATTAGCTAAAAAGGTGTAAGAGGTAAGGGGAGGTCGGGTAAGTGGGGTTGAGTTATTGAGGGATAGGGGGCTGGGATGGGAGGAGGGTTTACGGAGGACAGGAATGAATGGAAAAGATTGGTGAGGTTATGAATGCTGGTAATTGTGACTTGTGGTAGGCAACACCTCAGGTTTGTGGGAAAAGTCGTGAGTATTTAAAAAAAAAAAAAATTTGAGGTTACTCCAAATCTGGAAACTCCATTATTTTAAGCTGTTTAACGTAATCATGAAGTATGTATGCATGAACTGTTATAAGCTGGTGGGAACCTATTTCATATTTTAAGAAAAAATCTTCAATAATCCACAGCCGCAAAATTCATTGATTTTGCTGCAATTGAAATTTTTCTCTCAACGAAAGACAATATGTTAGCTGTTAATATGGCAGATGAAAAAGGTTTTACAGCTATATATTACGCAATAAGTAAAGGATGATAATAAATACTACTTTGATAATTTTTGTACTTGTTCTTAATCCATTTTATTAATTTTAAAATTACATGTCTTTCATTCTCTTTTTGTCTTTATTCTTTTATTAATTTTATATTCTTTCGTAGTCGTATGTTTTTTTATATTTGAATTATCATTTTTTAATTTCTTTGATTTATTTACTTTCATTCATATTAAAATTTCTCATAGGTATGACATTGTTCAGTGTTTTGTGCAGTATTGCGTTTCAAATTCAATTCATGCTAAAGCCACACAACATGAAACATTACTCCAATTTTACACTGAAAGAAACATATTTGATATATATGTTAAAATTATCAAAGACCTCTATGCCGACTTGCCCTGGTGCACGATCTTCCTTTTTCATTAACTTCTGTAACATTCGTGGTCTTTTACTAATTTCCGCTTTGTCGAACACCACCTCTATACTTCTAGACCTCATCTCTTATTCTTAACTGAAACTCAGGTGTTTGAGTGCTCTGACAGCAAACCCTACTCTGTTTCCTCCTACTGCCTCTATCCTCAATTTTCAACCAAAGTCTGATGTTCTGCATATGTGCGCAACGATGTTGTCTGTTCTCGTGTCTCTAAATTGGAGTCTCCTGAATTCTCTACTTTATGGCTTAAACTTTCTTGCAACTCTACAGACTATCCAAAATTCTTCTACTATCTTAACTCCAAAATAGAGCACATTCTTTCTTTCTTCTCCTTTCTCTGAAATCATCATATTAGGTGATTTCAATGTTCACCACCGCCAATGGCTTTCATCTAGTTCTCACGTTCCAGCTGGTGAACTCGCCTTCCAATTTTCTATCCAGACCAACCTTGAGCAGTTGGTACTTCTCCCTACCCGTATCCCTTATTGCCTAGGTGATGAACCCAACATACTTGATCTTTTCCTAACTTCTTATCCTTCTCGTTACACTGTTAAACTCTTTCCTCCTCTGGGTTCATCCGATCACCTTCTCTCTTTATGTCCTGTCTTTTCTCAGTCTTCCGCAAGAACGGCCCCCGCCTTCGGACGGCATTTCGGTGCCACTAACTGGTCTGACTTGCGGTTGTACTTCTCTGATTTTCCATGGAGTGATTACTGTTTCCGTGGGAGAGGTCCCTCGGAGTGTGCAGAGCGCATAACCTAGGTGATTTTCTCTGGCATGGAGGTGTACATTCCATATTCTTTCCCTTCTACTAAACCTAACAAACCTTGGTTTAATTCTACTTGTTCTTGTTAAATCCGGAAGTTTTTAAAAATCTGTTCTCCGTAACGCTACAATTTCCTTTCTCCGTTTAAAATGGAACAATCTTTCTGGTTCTACTTCCTCACGCCCTTTCTGGCATTTTGAAAAAAATGTCAACTCTAACTTTGGTTCTTCCTTTTTCCCTCCTCTAGTCTCTTCTGACGGTACAACTGCCGTTTTGCTTTCCTCTAAAGCTGAACTCTTCGCTCAAACTTTTGCTTCTAATTTAACCTTAGACGATTCCGGAGCTGTTCCAGCTCCCTTCAACCCCCTCAAACTCATATCTAAAAAAATAATTTCTTCTAAAGACGTTACTTCTGCTCTCTCTGAGTTTAACACTAAGAAGGCGTACAGTCCTGATGGTATCCCTCCTGTGGTTCTCAAAATTTATACTTCTGAGCTTACACCCTGCCTTAGTAAACTTTTTCTCCTACGTCTTTCTACTTGAACCTTCCCTTCTTGCTGGAAGCATGCACTCATTCAGCTTGTGCCGAAGAAAGGGGACCCCTCTCAACCCTCTAACTATCGTCACATTTCTTTAACCTCCGTTCTTTTTAAAGTTTTCGAATGTATCCTTAGCAGGAAGATTTGGAAACATCTCAATTCTTCTAATCTTATCTCTTATCGCCAGTATGGCTTTCGTAAACACTCTCTCTGTTTCTCTCTCTCTCTCTCTCTCTCTCTCTCTCTCTCTCTCTCTCTCTCTCTCTCTCTCTATATATATATATATATATATATATATATATATATATATATATATATATATATATATATATATATAATATATATATATATATATATATATAAAATAATCAAAAAGAAATTAAAAATAATGATAATAATTCATTCATTCATAAAGTTTTATTCAGGAAATTGTACATTTACAGGTTTAAAGTTTAAAAGTAGGTCCTATTCTACTAAATTCAATAATAATCTTAATAATATCGTGACTGTCCAGTTCTCTGAAAAGGGGCTGCTGGGGAAAACACTGCGGTTTCCTTTGAGCCCCAATGTTTAGTACATATTAATCTATATATAATTATACTTTATTTAATAATTACAGGTTATGATAGGTTACCTTTAGAGTAACAAAAAGAAATATTGATTATGCAAGTAACAATAATATTGACGTTATAATGTTTACATTGATAATACTGGTAATAATAATTGTAATCTAAAAATTATAATCGATTTTCCATAACAGGACAATGGCAGCAACAGTGATGGATAATAATAATATTGATAATAATAATAGTGTTAATAATTGAATAATAATAATCATAATAATGAAAAATCATTTCGTACTGCTTCATTTAAAAGTTACAATAGTTTAAAGATAATAATAGTAATAAGAATAATATAATAACGAGTGATAATAATAATAATGACTAATAATATTAATAGTAATAATAATTGTAATCTAAAAATTATAATCGATTTTCCATAACAGGACAATGGCAGCAACAGTGATGGATAATAATAATATTGATAATAATAATAGTGTTAATAATTGAATAATAATAATCATAATAATGAAAAATCATTTCGTACTGCTTCATTTAAAAGTTACAATATTGAATGTAAATCCTTATTCCTAATTATCCTTGTGGTAGTTACTTTTCACCAAAGGCAAAGAGTATGTGGTTCAAATTTTAGTTGGGTGTTGAGGAGAGCATCGTGAACTGCTTCGGCAGGTGATAGCCTTGTTTTGAGCTCGTAGTAACCCAAAGGGAAGTATTTTCTCTGTGTGGAGTAACACCAAACTCTTTTCGTTATGGGCTCCAATTGAAAAAAAAAAGTTGAACGATGACGTCAGAAGTCAAAGATTTGAGTTTAAGTAAGCTCCGATAATTGTGGTACAATAATCCTAAGGGACGATTTAGTATTCGAGGCTTAATGTCATTTAGAGTACGGTGGTAGCTCTAATGATGGTGGTAAATACAATCTTGAATTGTAGTTATATTTGTGCAAGGTATTTGTAGAGAAATATATTGTAAGAAGAGCCCAATCCTTAAATCAGACACAATATTTGCATTTTAACCACTGCTACTATTTCTATCAACCATATTTTAATCATAGTTTGTTTTAAGATCTATCACAAATTTATATGGTTAGTATTATGCCGTATATTTTATGTCAGCCTGAATTCTAAATATATCTAACTTTTTATATAACAATGCTTTATTTTATTTTTTCAATCATTATTTTTATCGTTAATTTATATAATTTGGGTGTTCAGATTTTAAAAATATCAAAATAGTTGTTCGAACAGTCAAATTTTTATGCATGAAGATAATGAATCAATTTTCTTTCCCAATACCAGCAATAAAATTTTATTATTATTTCCTTTAAGAAAAAGACTCATACAATCATAAAACTAAGTAATATGATGATTTTGAAAGGAAACATTTACTAAAAGATTTTAGTTATTTTTTAAAAAAAATAATTTTGGTTAATTAAATCACTCAGGAATAGCATAAAGAATATATATACCAAATCCTTATCCTGATGTCTAAGTACCTTCATTTATTCTTCTTCTGGAAGTGAATAAAATTCCTTGGTATATATAATATATATATATATATATATATATATATATATATATATATATATATATTATGTCTCATCTGGTGGGCAAAGGCCAGAGGCCTACCAATATCCACCAGAGTTGAGGAGCATTCGAAATCGGGTCGCTAATGGCCGACGTGAACCTATACACGGCGTTTAAAAGTGTGCAAGTCAAAGGAAGTTGGGAAAACGGATAAAGGGAGTGTGTTTCAGACTTTACCAGTAGAGTACATGTAAGAGTGAGCATAGCGGTTAAGTTTGGGGTCGAAGAGTTGGACAGAGCAAATATGAGACTGTGTGGAGAGTCGTATTGCACAATCCCTTCTCAATGGAGGAGGTATGCGACGTGAGAAGTTCAGAAGAGCAATGTCCGTTGTAATAGCGATAGTATAGAGAGAGTGACGCAACAATTCGACGGGAAGAAAGATTGAGAGAGAGTAAGAGCAGGAGAGTTAAGACGAAAGGCCCTAGACTCCACCTTTTCAAGAAGAGTTGTATGTGTGGAACCACCCCAGATATGCGAGGCGTACTCCATACAGGGGCGAACAACACCTCTATACAGAGCAAGCAACTGGGGTGGCGTAAAAAAACTACGAAGGCGCCTCAGAACATCCAACCTCTTAGAAGCTTGTTTAGAGAGAGAAGTAATGTGATCTTTCAAAGAAAGATCTTAGAAAAAAGGAAACACCCAGAATATTGAGGAAAGATCAAGGTTTGAGTTGAGTGTTTTCGAAGATGTCATAGTTGTGTGGAAGATTGTGTCGAGTAAAAAGATGGAGGAATTGAGTTTTTGAGGCATTGAAAACGACCATGTTTTCTGTGCCCCAATTTGAAATACGAGAAAGATCAGAGGTTAGTTGCTCCAAGGCCATCCTTTTGGAATCTATCAACTGCTGTTGGTGGGACGTCTTTCAAATTGAAAGGAATAATGAAGGGTGGAGTCATCGGCATAAGAGTGTATAGGAGACGAAGTAATAGAGAGAAGATCAATGATGAATATTAGAAAAAGAGTTTCGGATAGGACAGATATTTGAGGAACACCACTATTTATAGGATGAACGGTGGCCGTCTACAACAGCTGCTATAGAACGGCCGGAAAGGAAATTAGAAAGAAGCTCGCAGAGGGAAGGATAGATTCCGAAAGAGGGAAGTTTAGAAATCAAAGCTTTGTGCCAAACTCTATCGAAGGCTTTCGATATATCTAGCGCCACAGCAAAAGACTCACCGAAACCCCGGAGAGCGATATATATATAATATATATATATATATATATATATATATATATATATATATATATATATATATATATATATATATATATATATATATATATATATATATATATATATATATATATATATATATATATATATATATAGAGAGAGAGAGAGAGAGAGAGAGAGAGAATTTTTTTTCCTATTCGCAGTTACTTCAATTATACAAGGGCCTCATCAGCCCTTGTATGGAGTACTGCTCTCATATCTGGGGTGGCTCGGATTTCACACGTCTTTTGGATAGGGTTGTGTCAAAGATAAAAAGAATTATAAATTGTTTCAGACATTTCACATGTATTTTTGCCTGTGAAATGATGTCAGAAGTCTGAATAATGCAGGATTTTCAGTTATGGGAATGGTTTTTGGCACCTCGCAATACAAAAAGAAATGCTGATTCAAACTTTTCAGGTTTTATTTACCCATTGTCAAATAAATTCCATGCAAGTTTTAAAAGCATTGTGAGGATATATATATATATATATATATATATATATATATATATATATATATATATATATATATATATATATATATATATATATATATATATATATATATATATATATATATATATATATATATATATAATATATATATATATAATATAATGTGTGTGAGGAAAGTAATTAATAACACTTGAATTCACACTTTATTACATTTTAAAATTATATATATAAAATAAACCCTGCAATTAATTAAACAGTAATATATATAATATATATATATATATATATATATATATATATATATATATATATATATATATATATATATATATATATATATATATATATATATATAATATAATAATATAAATATTTAAATCGAATTAAAATTTTATGCAAAAAAAGAACAAGAAATAAATATAAATAAAGTCAAGAAATACAAAACTCGTTGACTTTCAATCACATATTAATTAAGTTATTGTTACACCGAATATTGTACATGACTTCAATCCTTTACACTTATTTAATTGTTCTCTAAAACTTTTTTCAAAAGTCATTTCAAAATTTTGTGCTATTTTTAAGGAGATCTAAAGCATTGCCCTTGAGGGAGTTTATATGTCTATCTGAATATATATATATATATCTCTGAAGGATGATCTGAAATAAATTCAAATAAATATATATAATATATATATATATATATATATATATATATATATATTATATATATATATATATATATATATATATATATATATATATATATATATTATAATATATATATATATATATAAATATATAAAAATATATATATATATATAATTTTTTTTTTTTTTTTTTTTTTTTTTTGTACGCATCACCATCACTCACGGGCATAGCCCTATTCAAGGAGGGGGTGTCAGAAAAATAAAAGTAAAGTAGAAGAATAAAAATAATAATAATAATTAAAGATAAAAACGACCCCTGTAGGACCCATCTAACGCAAATTTCTTAGGTGTGCGCAGACGCGGGCCTTAAAGAAATTGAGATTAAATTCGGCAGGAAATACAGAAGATGGGAGAGAATTCCACAGAACAGATGTGGCAGGAAAGAAAGAGGTACCACAGCGGACAAGCCTGGAGTTGCCTATGTCCACGCAAAATTGATGTGCAGACAATGCACCCCTTGTGCTACGAGGACGACGTAAAGGTGGAGGTATACGGGTGGATAGTTCCCTCGAGCATTTGCCGCTTTAGTACCTATAGAAAAGAGACAACGCACCAACGTCGCGTCGCAAACATAGAGAGTCAAGTGAGTTAGAAAGAGCGGAACGGCTTATAAGTCTTTTAGCCTTTGACTCAACCTTATCCAAAAAACGGGTGAAACCTGAGCCACCCCAGATATGAGAGCAGTACTCCATACAAGGGCGGATGAGACCCTTGTATAATTGGGGTAACTGCGAGAAAGAAAAAAATTCTCGCAGTCTAAACAGAACTCCCAGCTTGTTTGAGGCCGCCCTAGCAACCATTGTGATATGAGGTTTCCAAGACATTTTTTTGTTTATGTGAAGACCAACGATGTTTATATTGTCGACAGGAGAGACGGGAGAACCATCGAAAGAAATAGAGAAGTTCGGAGGTGTCTTTGAGAGGGAGATTTCTAGAAGTTGAGTTTTTAAAGAGTTGAATTTCACAAGGTTGAGACGACCCCAATGGGAATTTCTATCCATGTCTGCGAGAATGGAATCGGAAAGATGAAGACGAGAGGCAACTCTAGATGCAAAGAAAGGAGCAGATTTAAAATGAGTAGAAGAATGGAGGGTTGAGTCATCGGCATATGAATGGATAGGGTTAGATGAACAGCTGAGAAGATCATTAATGAAAAGTAAGAATAGAGTAGGAGATAAGACAGAACCCTGAGGAACACCACTATTGACAGGAAAGGAAGAAGAAGTAGCTCCATCAACAACAGCCGAAATGGAGCGATTAGAAAGAAAGCTAGACATAAGTAAGCAAAGTGAAGGAGGAAACCCAAAGGAGGGGAGCTTGGAAAGCAGTGACGTATGCCATACCCGGTCAAAGGCCTTAGATATGTCAAGCGCCAGCACACAAGTCTCCCCATGGTCCCTAAGGGCAGAAGACCATAGATCTGTAAGATAGGAAAGTATATCACCATTAGACCTCAAGCGTCGAAAGCCATACTGATGATCAGAAAGAAGGGAATGAGATTCCAGATGATCCAAGAAGTGAGAGTTAAGAAGGGTTTCAAAGATCTTAGACACAATACAAGTGAGAGCTATAGGGCGATAGTTGGAAGGATCAGAGGGGCTACCTTTTTTTCGGAATAGGTTGGACTAATGCGCGCTTCCAACACTGAGGAAAAGTACTAGTATTGAGGCATAGAGAGTAGAGTTGAACGAGGGGCGGAGCCAGCCCAGAACCACACTCCCTTAAAACTCGGGGAGGAATGCCATCCGGGCCGCTTGCCTTCCTAACGTTCATAGATTTCAGAAGCCCATGCACCTGATCAAAAGTAATCACAGGTAAAGGCATGGAACCTCTGAGAGGAAAAGAAGTAGGAGGAGCATTGCCGGAGTCGTCCAGGGTTGAATTAGAGGAGAATAGGAGGCCGAAGAGATTAGCCTTTTCAGTAGGAGTGTTAGCAACAGAGCCATCAGAGCGAATAAGAGGAGGAAAGGAAGATTTACAGAAGTTGTTAGAGATGTTTTTGGCAAGAGGCCAGAAAGATTTATCAGTAGGAGAGTTTAGAAACTCAGCACACCTTCGTTTTGTGAAAGTCCGCTTTGCTCGTCGAAGAATGTCCCTGCAACGATTCCGAGCAGAATGAAAATTTCCAAGAGTGATAGGAGAAGGAGAGTTTTTCCATTCTCGATACGCGATGTTTCTAGCCTGAATGGCAAGAGAGCAGGCGCGATCAAACCATGGATTCTGAGGAGAGAAAGATTTAGCTGAAGAAGGAATGAACATGCTCATCCCATCAACGATTGCAGTCCCCACCTTATCAGAAGAGACTGACGAACGCTCTATATATATATATATATATATATATATATATATATATATATATATATATATATATATATATATATATATATATATATATATATATATATATATATATATATATATATATATATATATATATATATATATATATATTATATTATTATTATTATTATTATTATTATTATTATTATTATTATTATTATATTATTTATTATTATTATTATGTGCAAGTGTATACTTGCTACAACCTTTAATAACACTACATACAAAAATAATTCGTATAGTATCTGAATCTCTAATTTACTGTGAACATTCAAGCCCACTCTTCAAAATATTATCCATACTCAAACTCTTCACTCTTACAATGACTATCCAAATTTTCAGTCATAAACGGAATGTCAAATGAATTACTGATAAATTTAAAAATGCATAACCAACATGTAATACGACCAAATCTGCGAAGCACAAACTCGCATACACCAGATAAAACAAAATACACACAAGTCAAATCTCGGAGATCTATATCGTACATTGAACAATGGAATCAACTTAAAAAAAAAAAAAAAAAAAAATTAACATTTACAACACTTTCCACATTTCGGAAACATCAAAAATCACTTACAATCAAAATACTAAAGAAGGTACCCAACCTCACATCGCTTATTCCCCTACTATCTCAAAATCAGTTTCTAGTTATTTTATGTTTTTTTTGTTATTATTGTTTTTAACTTTATTATCATTATTATTATTATTATTATTATTATTATTATTATTATTATTATTATTATTATTATTATTGTTATTATTATTATTATTATTATTTTTATTATTTATTATTATTATTATTATTATTATTATTATTATTATTATTATTATTATTATTATTATTATTATTATTATCTTTCAATAATCTACCATTAAAAAAAATGAAACTAATGGTGGTAGTAGCAGTGATAATTACTCTTTTTTGCTACTACTATTATTGCTCTATCTTTATTTTTATTTTTTACTATTATTGCTATTAATATTATTATAAATATTATCATTATTATATTCATTATTAATATTATTACTGATAGTTATTATTATTATTATTATTATTATTATTATTATTATTATTATTATTATTATCAATAGTAATATTATTATTAATTTATTTATATATTTATTTAACCCACTTTTCACTCTTCCCACTCTCATGGGGTGATGCCCGCCACAATTCCTCGCAAGCACACCCACCCCTACCTCTCATCCCCCCTCACTACATCACCAGTCTGAACTCAAACTTCTTCTTCCCAAAATTTCCCTCACTCCATCCGTCCATCTCCACTTTGACCTTCCTCTCTCCTTTTTCACTTCCACCTCGGATCTAAGTACCCTGCCCACCATCCTTTTCTCATTCATTCTACACACATGCCTAAACAATGTTAGTACACCCTCCTCCATCCCCACATCTACTTATTCTTTCGTTTTTAATCCTATCTACCTCTCTGAAACCATAAATCGCTCTTAATCCCTTCATCTCAAACAGATTCAAACTTTTTCTCGCATGAGCATTCGTCTTCCATGTTTCACAAAT
The DNA here is from genome assembly GCA_009176605.1 of Armadillidium nasatum. Classification (NCBI taxonomy): domain Eukaryota; kingdom Metazoa; phylum Arthropoda; class Malacostraca; order Isopoda; family Armadillidiidae; genus Armadillidium; species Armadillidium nasatum. Next base: position 17,594 of record SEYY01000122.1, read on the forward strand.
ATATGCTACAGAAAGCAAACACATAAACTCAAACATTCTTACCTTTATTTTCTCCGATATTCTCTTCTTCCATACTTGCCTTAAACCCCCATCACTTTCATTACCTCTACCACTCTATTCTTTATTTCCTTTTCCATCCCTCCTTTACCTTCCACCTACATTCCCAGATATTTGAACTCCTACACCTCCTCATATTTCTCTCCATTCCTTGTATACTTCCCCCATTCCTCCTCCTCACTTCCTCATCCTCAATACCAATCCTCAACTTTACTTTTTGCTGAATTTACTTTCAATCCCCTGTTTACGCATTTCCTCACCACCATTGAACCTAATACCCTTCCATTCCCTCTCAATTCCTCTAACTACATCATCCATCAACATAGTAAACAACCACGGCGACATTACAAACCCCTGTCTCAGTTTCACTCCTACGCTAAACCAATCTGAAAGCTTCCTTTTCGCCCTCACCCTTGACCTACAATTCTCATAGAAAACCTTGACTCCCTTCTGTAATTTGAAGCTCATCCCCCTTTCCATTAGTATTCAAAACAACTTTCTCCTACATATCCTATCATATGCTTTTTACACATCTAAAAAACATACTTATCCCACTTTATCTTTTTCACGCAAGTTCTCACTAATCATTCTGTGTGAACACCTAGTCTACACATTTCACACCTATCCTCCCTCTCCAGTTATTATTATTATTATTATTATTATTATTATTATTATTAATTATTATTATTATTATTATTATTATTATTATATTATTATTAATTCAATAATTATTAAATAAAAAAAAAATAAAAAATATATAATATATATATATATATATATATATATATATATATATATATATATATATATATATATATATATATATATATATATATATATATATATATATATATATATATATAATTTTATTTATTTTTTTTATTTTTTTTTATTTCTCCTCTGGTGGGCAAAGGCCAGAGGCCTACTAATGTTCCACCAGAGTTAGGGGGAAAGTCGGGAACATGGTCAAATTAAAGGCCGACATGACCTGATACACGGCGTTTGAAAGTGCCTAAGTCATAGGAAGTTGGGGAAATAGATGAAGGAAGTGTGTTCCAGACTTTACCAGTAGAGTACATGTAAGATTGAGCATAGCGGTTAAGTCTGGGGTCAGAGAGTTGGACAGAGAAAGGATGAGACTGTGTAGAAAGACGAGTCGCACGAACCCTTCTTAATGGAGGAGGCATGCGACGAGAGAGTTCAGAAGAGCAGTGACCATTGTAATAGCGATAGTATAAAGAGAGTGACGCAACATTTCGACGGGCAGAAAGAGATTGGAGAGAATTAGTAAGAGCAGGAGAATTGATAAGGCGAAAAGCTCTAGACTCCACCTTTTCCAGGAGAGCTGTATGAGTGGAACCACCCCAGATGTGTGACTCATATTCCATACAGGGGCGAACAACACCCCTATAAAGAGCAAGCAACTGGGGTGGTGTGAAGAAATACTGAAGGCGCCTCAGAACACCCAACCTCTTAGAAGCTTGTTTAGAAAGAGAGGTAATGTGATCTTTCCAAGAAAGATCACGAGAAAAAGAAACACCTAGAATATTAAGGAGAGATGAAGGTTTGAGTTGCGTGTTTTCGAAGAAGATATCATAGTTGTGTGGAAGATTGTGTCGAGTAGAGAGATGGAGGAATTGAGTTTGTGACCATGTTTTCTCTGCCCCAATTTGAAATGAGAGATAGATCAGAGGTTAGTTGCTCCAAGGCCACCCTCCTTGCCTCTATTAACTGTTGCTGGGAGGTCTTTCAAAATGAAAAGAGTAATGAAGGGTGGAGTCATCAGCATAGGAGTGGATAGGAGATGAAGTAATAGAAGAGAAGGTCATTGATGAAAAGCAGAAAAGGTGTTGGGGATAGGATAGATCCTTGAGGAACACACACTATTAATAGATTTATAGGATGAACGGTGGCCGTCTACAACAGCTGCTATAGAACGACCAGAAAGGAAATCAGAGAGGATAGATTCCGAAAGAGGGAAGTTTGGAATCAAAGCTTTGTGCCAGAAGATTCTATCGAAGCTTTCAATATGTCCAGCGCCACAGCATATAATATAATATATATATATATATATATATATATAATATATAATATATATATATATATATATATATATATATATATATATTATAATATATATATATATAATATATATATATATAGAGAGAGAGAAGAGAGAGAGAGAGAGAATGTTTTTCCTTTTTGCAGTTTCTCCAATTATACAAGGACCTCATCCGCCCTTGTATGGAGTACTGCTCTCATATCTGAGGTGGCTCAGAATTCACCCGTCTTTTGGATAGGGTTGAGCCAAAGGTAAAAGACATAAATTTTGTGTGAACATAGGCAACTCCGGGCTTGTCAGCTGTGATACCTCTTTCTTTCCAGCCACTTTTCTTTTGTGGAATTCTCTCCCATCTTTTGAGTTTCCTGCCGAATTTAATCTCAATTACTTTAAAGCGCACGTCTGTGCTAAACCTACGAAATTTACGTTAGGCAAGACTTGTACAGTTTTCCTTATTCTTCTATTCCTCTAACACCCCTTCCGAGAATAGGAGCTTAGCCCGTGAGCGCTGGCGATGTGTATATAAAATATATATAATATATATATATATATATATATATATATATATATATATATATATATATATATATATATATATATATAATATATATATATATATATATATATATATATATATATAACTGATTATTATTTTCTTATATCTTATTTGTTTGTTTTGTTGTTAAAATCTTTCACATCCATCTTTCCTGGTCTTGTTTGTCTTGTACAATTGCATTATTCGACTTATTTGACTCTCTCTCTCTCTCTCTCTCTCTCTCTCTCTCTCTCTCTCTCTCTCTCTCTCTCTTCTCTCTCTCTCTCTCTCTCTCTCTCTCTCTCTCTCTCTCTCTCTCTCTCTCTCTCTCTCTCTCTCTCTCTCTCTCTCTCTCTCTCTCTCTCTCTCTCTCTCTCTCTCTCTCTCTCTCTCTCTCTCTCTCTCTCTCTCTCTCTTCTCTCTCTCTCTCTCTCTCTCTCTCTCTCTCTCTCTCTCTCTCTCTCTCTCTCTCTCTCTCTCTCTCTCTCTCTCTTTTCTCTTTCTCTCTCTCTCTCTCTCTCTCTCTCTCTCTCTCTCTCTCTCTCTCTCTCTCTCTCTTCTCTCTTCTCTTCTTCTCTCTCTCTCTCTCTCTCTCTCTCTCTCTCTCTCTCTCTCTCTCTCTTTCTCTCTTCTCTCTCTCTCTCTCTCTCTCTCTCTCTCTCTCTCTCTCTCTCTCTCTCTCTCTCTCTCTCTCTCTCTCTCTCTCTCTCTCTCTCTCAGTGGGATCCTCTTATTTATATGCTTGGCATTATATGACAAAGGATTTTGATAGACTTAAGAGTTTCTTTCTTCCTTTTGCAAAATATATGCTTTCTATATGCCTAAAGTCACAGAAAAGATTCAGTAAAATGTGAAAAAGCAGATCAAAAGTTATTGATTAGAGAAAGATCACCAATAGAGCATTCCTAACGGGATCTATATTAGCGATCTAGAATAAGATGTATTTAAAATAAATTCGAAAACTCTAGAAAGAAGAAAAGAGGAAAAAGCAATATAATGTTGGTTGGAAGGCTGTGAATGGTTTCCCACTCTTCGGCTCAGGTTGAATAAGCTCCCGCATCCTGCAGGAGGGAAGTGTTAAGTCGATAGACAAGACGAAATGGTTTACGAAGGGAGGGTGGAAGCTATAAAACACAAATTTGAGAACCACAGGAGGAATACCGTCAAAACGGTATTCCTTAGTGTTGATTCAGATAAAGAAGAAATTGCATGTCTTGGAGAAATAATAATGCTACACATAAATGAGGAGGCACCGAGGGAGGTGGAGAAGGAGAAAAAACTTCCTAATTGTACAGATGGAATATGAGGAAAATTCTTGAGCGACTTATTCAGCTTTAAGCATAAGGTAAAGAGAAGAAAACAGAACAGTCGTCAGAAGATATAAAGAGAAGGAAGATGAAGAAGCCAAGTTAAAATTTACTTTTTCTTTTATTTTGCTAAATGTCAGAAAAAGAGTGAAAATATCGAAAGATTCTTGCATTTTCTACAGTGAAAAAGTATTTCGAAGAATAGATTTTGAGCTATTCCAGAATGAAATGTAAGAGCACGATTTTCAAAAGTTAGAAGACTATGACAATTTCTGAAAGGAGCATCCCTGTTGCGAATAACACGAGAACAAGTAGAGTTAAACCAATGGTTATTTGTTTCAGTTGAAGGGAAAATGAATGGAATAAACGCCTCCATGCACTAAATCAAAACCTCTGTTTTTGCGCTCTGTACATTCCAAGAAATTCCTTCTAACGAAACAATAGTCACTCTACGGAAACTCAGAAGTAGGAAAAGTTTAACAGTCGGCCATTAGCGACCCGATTTCGAATTCTCCCCAACTCTGGTGGATGTTGGTAGGCCTTTGGCCTTTGCCCACCAGAGGAGACATAAAAAAAACAGAAGGTTTAAAGTTAAAGATCTAGAATGTCAGGTTCACTTCTAATACAATCGGATATACGGATAATAAGCTGTATTTACTACTCAATAAAACTAGAGGAAAGCTATAATCGGAGGTGAACATTGAAATCACCCCAAACGATTTCTGAGAAATGGAAAGAGTAGAGAAAATTTTTTATTATTATTATTATTTAATTTTTTTTTTTTTTTTACACATCACCGGCAGAGCCCTATTCAAAGATGGGGTTTTAGTTTCTTGTTACAGTAAACGTACCTGAAAAGCAAAAGCATGCAAAGATTACCTTCATATTGACCAACTGCTTTTATTTTAGAGTTTAAATAGTTATATATATATATATATATATATATATATATATATATATATATATATATATATATATATATATATATATATATATATATATATATATATAATATATATATATATATATATATATATATATATATATATATATATATATATATATATATATATATATATATATATATATATATATATAATATAGTATTGTAAAACGGGCCACCGACCACCTTCAATATTGAGCACTTTCTGAGGGTCAGTCTCTATATTTTTAGACCACCTTATTCATTTTATATGAGTAGCTGTGAACGTTTTAATGAGAAGGGGGAGCATTTCATTCCCCCTTTATTTTACTTGAAAATTGCTTAATTTCTTTAACGTTTTCTCTACTACTTAAATTATCATTTTAAAAATTTGTTTGAAAATTACATAAATTTTTACCAGCCAACCCTCAATTTCTTTAACGTTTTTAATCAATTTTCACCAACCCCTTTCATCCCTTCACGTCTTTTCCCTTCAAAAAATATTTTTTTTTTTAATTTAGTTATTGATAAAAATTGATTTATAATAAAAAAATAATTAAAGAATAATAAGAAAAATTTAATAATTTTTAAATAAAAATATAACCATCCTGTAGAAAAACATTTTACACTATTTTATAGAGAATTTAAAGATTTCCATTTTATTTTCTGTCTATTTTTATCAAGATATGAAAACTAAAGGAGTCATTGTAAAAATAAACATTAAATCTTATTTTTATCTAAAAATACATTATTAATGTAACTTCCAAATTTCAATTCTTGTTATCGTTGTAGCTCAGTAACATCATCACACTGGTCTCAGATGTTAGAGGTCCTGAGTTCGCTTCTCAGTAGAGACAAAATTTTTAATAAATAAAAGTTGATATATGAAATCTAACTAGCATCAAAGAAAAACAAGAAGTTATGCACTTCGAGGAGAGCACTAAACATGACAAAAAGACAACAAGATAATAATAATAATAATAATAATAATAATAATAAAGAGCAAGAACGACAAGAAGAAATTGTATACTTTAAGTGCCCAAAGCACGAAAAAACATCAAAATATTAATATTTATCATAATAATATAATAATAATAATAATAATAATAATAATAATAATAATGATAATAATAATAATATGAAAACTATACAAGAGAAAAAAATTAAAAAACTGGATGAGATACTCTTATATTCCAAAATTTATTTCAATCTCTTAATTAGAATTAGATTTCATTTAAAAATTTCATAATTTTTAGACAGGGCTCCGTGAAACTAGATTTCATAAAATTTATTTAAAAAAATTTAAAATTTTAAAAATATCCGGTTCTACTTAACATAGAAAGATTAATAAGATATGTTTTTATAAATTTTTGAGGGTGTAGATTTCGAATTTGATATTAGTTTTTAAAGTAGTTTTATGAGAAAAAAATTATTAAAAATAATTTTAAAAATATAAAAGATAGAAAATTTTACAAGAGAGCAAAGTTGAAGAACTCGATGAAACATGCTTGAATATTATATTCGTTTTTTTCAAAAGTTTTTGTAGAACAAATAATATTTTATTATTTTTCTTCTATAATAATAAATAGATGGGAAAAAAAAATTAAATCTATGCAAAATACAAAATTGATTTATAATAAAAAAATCTATAATAAAATGATAAGATCCAAAAAATAACGAAAATCCAAAATTGATTTATAATTAAAAATTCTGTAATAAAATGGCAACTTGCGAGATTTGTAATATTAATACTAAAAATTTTTAAAATTCATGAAAGAAGTAATAAACATTAGAAATTTAGAAATACAAACCAATCAATTCTTAATATAAATTATTTTAATGATAAAAAGAAATTATGTTTATTATGTAATAGAAGTGTTATAAATCTTAAAATTCATGAAAAGAGTAAAAGATGGCAAATAAATTTAATGAGTTGCAATTATAAAAATTTTCGAGAAGGAATTAATATACCAATATAAATATAATTGATCCAAGAACATTTATTGATGTGTTAATTACAATTAAAAATAAAATTCAAGAACAAAATTGTGAAAATTTAAAATTAAGTCGTTCTTTTCACGTTGAATTCTATAAAGATTTTGCTGATGGAAGAACATCATATATTGAAAATTGGTTCAACAGTGGAACTATGAGAAGCATAACTGGTGACTCAAATAAACGAGATTTTACTTCAATTGATTAATAAAATTGAAGAAAAATATGTAAATTTATAAAAGAAGGCTCAGGATGGATAATCAATAAACTTTTAGATTTTGAAATAAAGGTAGCAAAATATAAACCATTAAGAGCTTTTTTCGTATATCGAAACTCCATCAAAATATAAGAATACAAAATTTGGATTGATTAATATTCAAATAAAAATGATAACGAATGTTTTAAATGGTGTATAAAAAAATCAGATTGTTTATGTGAAGGTCTTAATCAAAGATTTTTGCAAAGAGTAAAAGAGGCATCCGAAAAATATAATTGGAAAGGAATAGAATCCCAGTCAAATTAAATCAGATTAATAAATTTGAAAACCAAAATGCTTTCTTTGTCTGTCAACGTCAATGTATATGGATTAGACGAGAATGAAATATTATATCTATTAAGAATTTCAAAAACTGAAAAATAAACATGTCGATTTACTCTTAATATCAAATAATGAAAATACTCATTGTATACTAATGAAACATTTGGGTCCATTCATAGATAAGAAACATTAAAAAAGAACTTCTCCCTTTCGATTCTGTTTACAAAGTTTTTACAAAAAAAGAATTATTAGACGATCATTTACCATATACTCCAATAATAATGGAATTAGCTAAAGGTCCAATTTCATTTCAACGGTATTATAAACAATTCAGACACCATTTGTTATATATGCGGATTTTGAAAGCACCTTATAATAGATATATACTAGTCGACCAAATCCCAAAGAATCTTATACAATTAACCTACATAAACATCAACCTAACAGCTGGTGTTGTTATACGAAATGTGATGTAGATGAATATTCAAAGTTTGAAATAAATGAAGGAAACAAAAGCATCTAAAACATTGTAGAATATTTAATTTCAGAATCAAAAAGGATTTATAAATTACTGAAAATGAAAAATCCAAAGAATTTAAGTTCAGAAGAAAAAATGAATCATAAAAATGCTAATTGTTGCTATGCATGTAAAAAAGAATATACAGAAACAGATCATATTCATTTAAAAGGAGAATATAGAGGACCTGCTCATGGAAGTTGTAAAATTGTCTAATCTTAAATTTATTCCAAAAATAATGCATAATTTATCTAAATACGATGCTCATTTATTCGTTAAGGAATTTGGTCAAACTGATGTTTATTAAGAGCAATTCCTCAAATATTTTAGCTCCTTACCCTCGTCGAAAAACTAGCGAAGGATTATTTTTAAAACCATACAAAAGCTAAATATTCCAATGAAAGCATTGAGTCAATAATAAATAATATTATCTTATGAAATACCTTAATGAACTTAAAATTCCAAATTTTATAGGAATTTATATGAGGAGCTCTTCCAAAAAAAAATGTAATAAAAATGAAAAGGAATGTGGGATCTTAAATTTAGATTCTCTTGAAGGTTCAGGAACTTATTTCGGTGTTAAACCTCAAAAAGAATTTGAAAATTGTACTCAAGGTGATATTGTCTAATTAACGTATAAAATACAAAACTTTAATAAAATTATTTGCGATCATTTGTGTTTATTTGTTTTTCTTGGAGGAGCTGTTCTGAAAATAAAATTTAACTCTATTCTAAAAGAACTTTTTTTCTCTTTAATAAATTAGAGTTAGCATCTTTGTAAGTAGACCTGAAAGAACACAAGGACCTCAAGGATTTTGAGGACCTCCAGGTATAGGATTTAATTTTGATGATAAAGGTAATTTTAATATTGAAAATAAGAAATTGCTGAATGTAGCAGGACCTGAAAGAGAAAATGATATTACAACGAAAATTTATACATATAATTTAGTTACTGAAATAAAGAGAAAGGTTGATGAAACAGTAAAATATACTAATGATATAGCATCAAGTTTTGAAATAATAAATAAAACTTTAGCACAATTAAAATCTGAAGATGATCATATTAAAAATTTTGTTAAAAGAAATGAAAGCTCAACTGTTTGATATGCATAATAGCTTTTTGACAAAAGATGAATTTGAAAGCTTTTTAAAAACGATTAATAAACAGATTTCAAAGCTAGATAAAAATAAGAAGAATTTACAAGTTAAAAAAAAACGAAATGTGCGTGTACGAAACTTTAATTTTTCAAATCAATTTAAAATTAGAATCTGAAAAGTTTACATTCGTATTAATAATGAAAGGATTATCTTCGAAGAAAACTGTTATGTTATGCCATACGAAGGATTTAAAGTTACAATTACATTAACATCTCAAGATACTGATCAATGTTTTGACAATGTTTTATATTAATAAAGATGAATTTAAAGATTTAGATATAAGTAAATATGGTGACACATACTCTACAATTAATAGAATAAAAAACATTCATCTTAACGAAGGTGATATTATAAACTTTTCAAGCTGCAAGTGATACAATCAATGAAAAATATATGCATACTATTCAAGTGTTTCTAAAATTTAATTTAGGAAATTTAAATTACTATTTCAAAGATAATATATTGTGAGATGAGCATATTAATGGTAAAATTATTATAAGTAACGGGTCGGGAGATGAACCTATAGAGGATGAAGAAATTAAGATGAATAATATATTTGAAAAGTTAGAAAATATAGAAGGGCACCTATGGAAGAGATGGAAAAGGTAAAGAAAATTGTACAAAGAGGAAATAGAGAAGAATGAGATAGGAGAATCTGTGGAAGAGATTAAAAAAGAAAGACGAAGAGAGAGGAATGAGGAGATATCTAATGAAATTTATTAATGAATATTATAAATTCAAATAATATATTTTTAAAAAACATATATAATTTAAAGCAATTAAATTATTATATATAAAAATTATATATTAACCTTCTATCAGCTTAATAAAAAATTTTTTTTCCTTTATAACAAATAGATGGAAAACAAATCAGAACAATTAAAAATTTTAGACTATTCACCGGATTATGTCCAAACTACAAAATTATCAGATTTAATTAAATAAGTTTCTTATAAAGTTTTTGAATTCAGAAAAATGGATACAAGATACGGTCCCTTAATCTTTGCAATTCTACGTGAAGAAGAGGATGAGGTGACTAATGTATTTCTTCTAAGAAGAAATATAAATCTTTTGAATGATGAGTAAATTAAAGTTATCAATGAAAGCGATTTTAAAATGCAATATATTGGGGGGAAAATCATCAAATTACATTTTTTTTAAGCAATTCATAAACTTTTTTTTCCTCTATAATAAAATGATGAACATTCAAAATCCTTCAGAAATCAATGGGATTCAAACACTTTTACTAGTAATGATGTCGAAGAATTAGAAGATATTTTAAAAAAATTTGTTAACTACGTTAGCTTTCTAAAAACATTGATAAAGGTAGCTCATGAACCGATAAAAGAAATAACATTTGAAATTAATGAATATTCTGAATAATTAATTAAAAGGAAAATATTATATATAATACTCACATACTTTTTATTTAATCAAATTTAAATTTTTAATTTTACATATTTTCTCTCATTCTTCCTAGTAAACATTTAAGGTTTTTTCTCCACATCTGAAGAAATTTCTTAAATTTGGATATATCACAGTTTTCATCTATTACTTGAAGTAACTTATAAATTTTATAATGAACTTTTAAGTTTTTTTTTTCTATTTGAACGCTCTACTTGCTGATAAGCCTCTTCTATTTGATCATTGAAATTTAATATTTTATTTATTACTTTCATATTATATATATATATATATATATATATATATATATATATATATATAATATATATATATATATATTATTATATATATATATATATATATATATATATATATATATATATATATATATATATATATATTATTCTCAAGCGCGTCGGGAGAAGTCCTTAGAGGTTATTCTTAATAAATTATTATTCACGAGCCTCCTCTTCGGATTTCTCTTTTGAACTGCCGTAGGGTAGAGGTAAAACTCTATACTTTTGTGCAATAAGGCCCGGGTTCGATTCCCCTATAGCAAACTTTAAACTTCGATGCTTAATATATATATTCCTTAATATATATATATATATATATATTCGGCATTCCTCCCCGAGTTTTAAGGGAGTGTGCCTCTGAGCTGGCTCCGTCCCTCGTTCAACTTTTCTCTCTATGCCTCAATACTAGTACTTTCCCTCAGTGTTGGAAGCGCGCAATAGTCCAACCTATTCCGAAGAAAGGTAGCCGCTCTGATCCTTCCAACTATCGCCCTATAGCTCTCACTTGTATTCTGTCTAAGATCTTTGAAACCCTTCTTAACTCTCACTTCTTAGATCATCTGGAATCTCATTCCCTTCTTTCTGATCATCAGTATGGCTTTCGTCGTTCGAGGTCTACTGGTGATATACTTTCCTATCTAGAGTTGCTTCTCGTCTACATCTTTCCGATTCCATTCTTGCAGATCTGGATAGAATTTCCCAGTGGGGTCGTCTCAACCTTGTGAAATTCAACTCTTTAAAGACTCAACTTCTAGAAATCTCTCTCTCAAAGACACCTCCTAACTTTTCTATTTCTTTCGATGGTTCTCCCGTCTCTCCTGTTGACAATATAAACATCCTTGGCCTTCACATAAACCAAAAAATGTCTTGGAAACTCACATAAAATGTTTGCTAGGGCGGGCTCAAAGAAGCTGGGAGTTCTGTTTAGACTGCGAGAATTTTTTTCTTCCTCGCAGTTACTCCAATTATACAAGGGTCTCATCCGCCCTTGTATGGAGTACTGCTCTCATATCTGGGGTGGCTCAGGTTTCACCCGTCTTTTGGATAGGGTTGAGTCAAAGGCTAAAAGACTTATAAACTGTCCCGCTCTTTCTAATTCTCTTGATTCTTTATCTTTGCGACGTGATGTTGGTGCCTTGTCACTTTTCTATAGGTACTACAGTGGCAAATCCACCCGTGTACCTCCACCTTTACGTCGTCCTCGCATCAATTTTGCGTGGACATAGGCAACTCCAGGCTTGTCCGCTGTGGTGCCTCTTTCTTTCCTGCCACCTCTGTCTTGTGGAACTCTCTTCCATCTTCTGTATTTCCCTCTGCATTTAATCTCAATTTCTTTAAAGCCCGCGTCTGCGCCCATCTGAGAATTTTGCGTTAGGTGGGTACTGTAGGGGTGGTTTTTATTTTCTGGATTTTGTACTCTATTTACCTTCATTTTTATTCTTTCAACACCCCCTCCTTGAATAGGGCTTTGCCGTGAGTGGTGGGTGTAAAAAAAAAAAAAAAAAAAAAAATATATAATAAATATATATAATATATAATATATATATATATATATAATATATATATATATTATATATATATATATATATATATATATATATATATATATATATATATATATATATATATATATAATATATATATATATATATATATATATATATATATATATATACCTCTTGAAAGATCACTTTGTATTGCCTTGTTTGTAAATCTGATATTCTCCCTTCTAAATATCCAGGCATCTTCGGTTGTGAAAGAAACTTATTGGGAAAAGAATAAGAAAGTGAAAATGACTTCTCATTCATTCTCTGATTATGGTATTCGTCAATATGGGGAGAGCCTAAATTGTCTTGAAATAATGTAAGAATATAGATAAGGCAAAACAAGATTTTAGATTCCATTTTTACATTTTCTGAAAATAATTAATATTAAATAGATTAGTATAATTTATTTTAATAAGTTTATTAATTGCATTTTTTATCATTAAAGATTTGTATGCTTCTTATTTTGCAGTCACTTTGAATTTTCCTTTGCAGCTTGAAGCATACTATATATTTTAGAAATTTATAAACAATTGTAAATATATATATATATATATATATATATATATATATATATATATATATATATATATATATATATATATATATATATTATATATTATATATATATATATATATATATATATATATATATATATATATATTAATATATATATATTATATAACATCTTAACTTTAGCCAAAATAAATTATAACTTTAAAACGAAAAGATCATAAAAGAATATAAAATAACTAAAACTTATTAAATATGTAAAAACCCGAGCTTTCGACCTCAACACCCAAAGATCTTTATTCAAGGTATTTGTGAGGAGTGAAGAAAAGGATAAACTGAAACGTCTACTCCAAGACGAAGACTCAAACAATCAAATTTTGTTGGTTCGGAATTATGTACAAAAATTAGCATGAAAATATTTTTTCCAAAATAATTTTGTAAAACTTTTCATCTTTTATTAAATTATTCAAAATATCGTCAATTTTCACCTCACCAAGGGACCGATTAAAATTATTATTAGTATTTTTAATGATGAAAGATTCTAAAAACTTTCTATTATCGTTATTTTAGGAAGAAAAAGTAACTTCTCTATACTGATGCAACGCAGAGTTACGATCACCACACTTCAGACTATAGTCATATTGATAAAAATGCCTTTTTAAATCATTAGTTTCTCATTGTAATTACCATAACAATTTATCCAACTTATAATATAGACCCCTATGGTACTTCTCATCCCTGGTGCTGTAGGGCACTTCTGCCGGTATCATTTCTTATCACTGGCATTTCTCTTCTATCTCTCTCGTGGGCTCGACGATTCCTCTACCAGGCGTGTCAGTGGTCTCAACGTGTGGTTCCCGTGTTGTTTCTACATATTTATTCAATTCTCATCTCATCGATTCTCTTGGGGATTATCAGTCAACATAGTTGCAAGTAGCGAAAGCTGGTGTCTAACATCCCCCATTCGGCGTTGATTTTCCCTACTTCAGCGAGTTCATCTACCCCAAGTCTGTCGGATTTCCGTCTTTCTTACTTTACTTGCTTGCAGTGATCGACATTCCTCACCACAACAAGCTGCTTTGGTTCCTCCACTTGGAGATTGATGTTTCAAGAAGTTCGTTTCTCTTTACATTTTCCATTTTCAGGCCTCTTTTCATCTCCTGAAGAAGATTGCTATGCTTCCATTCCCTCAATTGCGGTACGCACTGACATTGAAGGTCGTTTGAAGAATTTTTTGCATTAAATAAAAAAAAAAAAAAAAAAAAAAAAAAAAAAATAATAATAATAATAATAATAATAATAAGAAGAAGAAGAAGAATAATAACTTCTTATAAAAAAAACAAAATATTTACCATGTATTTTTAATAGCTAGGTAGTCTTTTCTTTTTTTTTTTTTTTTTTTTTTTTTTTTTTTTTTTTTTTTTTTTTTTTACAGAAACGTCACCACTCATAGGCCCTTTTCATGAAGGGGGCACACACAGAGGAAGAAAACTCACTCAAATACACCTAACGCACATCCCTCAGGTGGGCGGCACAGACGGAAGCCTTGAAGAGTTTAAGATTAAATGCAGGATAAAAAATAGATGATGGTAGAGAGTTCCACAGAACAGAGGTGGCTGGAAAGAAGGAGGCACCACAACGAGCCAGCCTGGGGTTTCCACTTCCACACAAAATTGGTTCGAAAGCAGGGCACCCCTTGTGCAACGAGGACGACGTAACGTTGGAGGAATGCGAGAGGCCAGCTCCCTCGAGCACCTGCCATTGTAGTAAAGAAATAGTGCGCCAACGTCACGTTGCAGAGATAGGGGGTCAAGAGAGTTTGAAAGTAAGGGACAGTTTATTAATCTTTTAGTGAATTGGCCTTTCGCACCTTTCTCCACCGTTTCGTCATCTTCGTTGCACAAGGGGTACTCTGATTTTACGCGAATTTTGTGTGGACGTAGGAAACCTCAGGCTAGCCCGTTGTGGTGCCTCCTTTTTTCCAGCCACCTCTGTTCTGTGGAACTCTCTACCATCATCTATTTTTCATCTTTTACTCTTCAAGGCTTCCGTCTGGGCCTACCTGAGGGATGTGCATTAGGTATTCGTTTGAGCGAGTTTTCTTCCTTTGTGTTTGCCCCCTCCTTGAAAAGGGCTCTGCCTGTGAGTGGTGATCTGTAAATATATATATATATATATATATATATATATATATATATAATATATATATATTATATATATTTATATATATTATATATATATATTATATATATATATATATATATATATATATATATATATATATATATATATAGGGAGGAAGTAGCGCAGTCCGAACTGATGAAAGTACCCCCACTTGGCTTTACACGCTGGGTGATAGGGTGGGCTAGACCATTCCGTTTCTCTCCGTTGCCTGTTGGTTCGTTCCTTTTCGTGTTTCATCTTTCCAGAGGGTCTCCAATGCACCCTTCACTCACACTGGAGTGCCTATGTTTCCACAACGTTCCCCCTTCTTCACATATATCCTACAAATTTAAAATCGCTTACACTTGCATTACCTATTAAATATATAAAAAAATTGCGAAACAAAAATCTGTCTCGGAGAATCCAAGAGGGGCAGATTTCAAATGTAGCCCCTCATTCACACTTGGGAGTTCGTAGCCTCCGGTGATGAGATTAGTGTTATCAAGACCTTGTTGCCGACTTGCACTGGTACACGGTCTTCTTTTTTCATTAATTTCTGCAACATTAGCGGTCTTTTTTGTAATCTCCAATTTGTCGAACACCACCTCTCTTCTTCCAAACCTCATCTCTTGTTCTTTGCTGAAACTCATTTGTCTGAGTACTTTGACAGCAAACTCTGCTCTGTTTCCTCCTACTGTCTCTATCCTCAATTTTCAGCCAAAGGCGAATGTTGCGCATGTGTGTAACGATGTTGTCTGCTCTCTTGTTTCTAATTTGGTCTTCTTATGGCTTATACTTTCTTGCAAATCTACAACTAAGTTCATTTGTTCTGTATACTTATCTCCTAACTCTACGAACTATCCAAAATTCTTCGACTATCTTAACTCCAAAATAGAACACATTCTTTCTTCATCCCCTTTCTCCGAAATCATCATTTTAGGTAATTTCAATGTTCACCACCGCCAATGGCTTTTCACATAGTTCTCATGATCCAGCTGGTGAATTCGCCTACCAATTTTCTATCCAGAACAATCTTGAGCAGTTTGTGCAACCCCCTACCCGTATTCCTGCCCACCGAGGGCATTCTCTCTGGCATGGAGGCGTACATTCCATATTCTTTCCATTCTACTAAGCCTAACAAACCTTGGTTTGTGATGCTGCGTTCAGGGATTACTATCGTCTTCAAATTCAAGATACTCACGCAACTTATATTTCATCCCGGGATCGTGCAAAATCTATTTTTCGTAACACTGAAAACTCTTTTCTCCATAAAAAAAATGCAATAATCTTTCTGGTTCCTTTTCCTCCCGCCCTTTCTGGCATTTTGCAAAAAATGTCAACTCTAATTTTGCTTCTTACTCTTTCCCTCCTAGAGTATCTTCTGACGGTTCAACTGCTTTTGCCTTCCTCTAAATCTGAACTCTTTGCTCAAACTTTTGCTTTTAATTCAACCTTAGACGTTTGAGGAGCTGCTTTTACTCCTTCAATCACCTCCAACTCATTTATGCCTAAAATTGTAATTTCTCCTAAAGACGTCATTTCTGCTCTCTCTGAGCTTAACACTAAGCAAGCGTACGGTCCTGATGGTATCCCTCCTGTGGTTTAGAAAACTTTTGCTTCCTAGCTTGGACTCTGCCTTGGTAAATTATTTCAACTTTGCATTTTTACTTCAACCTTCCATTTTTTTGGAAACGTACGCTCATTCAACCTGTGACGAAGAAGCAGGACCCCCTCAACCCTTTAACTATCGTCTCATTTCTTTCACCTCCGTTCTTTCTAAAGTTTTCGAATCTATCCTTAACAGGAAGATTTGGAAATATCTCAATTCTTCTAATCTTAAATCTTATCGCCAGTATGGCTTTCGTAAGAAACGCTCTATTAGTAATCTTCTTTTCTTTCTCTCTGATTCTTGGTCTTCCGCTCTTCGGCATTTCGGTGAATCTTTTTCTGTCTCGCTGGATATATCGAAAGCTTTCAATAGAGTCTGGCATGAAGCTTTGAATTCCAAACTTCCCTCTTTCGGGAACTATCCCTCCCTCTGTGGCCTTCTCTCTGATTTTATTTTTGGTCGCTCTATTAATGACCTTCTCTCTAGTACTTCATCTCCTATCCACTCCAATGCCGATAACTCCACCCTTCATTACTCTTTTCATTTTGAAAATCGCCCCTACCAACAGCAGTTAATACACGCAAGGAGGGTAACCTTGGAGTACCTAACCTCTGATCTTTCTCGTATTTCTAATTGTGGCAGAGAAAACATGGTTGTTTTCAATGCCTCAAAAACTCAATTCCTTCGTCTCGCTACTGGAAACAATCTTCCACATAACCATGATATCTTCTTCGAAAACACACAACTCAGACCTTCATCTCTCCTTAATATTCTTGGTATTCCTTTTCCTCGTGATCTTTCTTGGAAAGATCACATTACTACTCTTTCTAAACCAGCTTCTAAGAGGTTGGGTGCTCTGACGCGCCATCAGAATTTCTTCACATCACCCAAGTTGCTTGCTCTTTAAATGGGTGCTGTTTGCCACTGTATGGAGTAGGCTTCACACATTTGGGGTGGTTCTACTTATACAGCTATCCTTGAGAAGGTGGAGTTTAGTGCTTTTCGTCTCATCAACTCTCCTGATCTTACTAAGTCTCTCCAATCTCTTTCTGCCAGTCGAATTGTTGCGTCACTCTCTTTACTATCGCTATTACAATGAACACTGCTTTTCTGACCTCTCTCGTCGCATACCTCCTCCATTGAGAAGAGCTCGTGCCACGCGCCTTTCTACACAGTCTCATCCTTTCTCTATCCAACTCTTCGACCCCAGACTTAACCGCTATGCTCAATCTTACATATACTCTACTGGTAAACTCTGAAACACCCTCCCTTCATCTGTTTTCAAAAATTCCTTTGACTTGCATACTTTCAAGACGGAGCTGGAGTTTTAGTCAGAGTCGAAGATGGAGTTGGGTAAAAAATAGATAAGTAAATAAATAAATAAATAAATAAGCATATGGAAGGTGGTCTGTGAAGAAATATGAGACTCCTCAAGAGAGCATAGACCCCATTTCTTATTAAGCATATACACAAGTACATGCATACAAAATTATTAGCCTCCATAGCTGGATATAGGGTTTAAACTTTTCAGCTCTATTATTATTATTATTATTATTATTATTATTATTATTATTATTATTATTATTATTATTATTATAAAAGAAAGATTGTCAAACATATACAAACACACACACAGAGATAAGATTAGAAGAATTGAGATGTTTCCAAATCTTCCTATTAAGGATAGATTCAAAAACTTTAGAAAGAACGGAGGTTAAAGAAATTGAAAGGTAGTTAGAGGGTTGAGAGGGGTCCCCCTTCTTCGACACAGACTGAATAAGTTCATGTTTCTAACAAGAAAGGTAGGTTGAAGTAGAGAGACAAAGACGAAATATTTTACCGAGGCAGGGTGCATGCTAAAAAGCACAAGTTTTGAGAACCGCAGGAGGAGTACATTCGGGACCATACGCCTTCTTAGTATTAAGCTCAGAGAGAGCAGAAATGACATCTTTAGATGAAATTCTAATTTTAGGCATAAATGAGTAGGAGGGGTTGAAGGAGGAGGAATAGCTCTGGAATCGTCTAAGATAGGGTTAGAGACAAAAGTTTGAGCAAAGAGTACAGCTTTAGAAGAAGGTAAACCAGCAGTTGTGCCGTCGGAAAATACTAAAGGAGGGAAAGAGAAAGAAGCAAAGTTAGAGTTGACATTTTTTTTTTTTGCAAAATGCCAGAAAGCGCGTGAGGAAGAGGAACCAGAAAGATTATTGCATTTTCTACGGAGAAAAGTTTTTAGTGTTACGAAGGATAGATTTTGCACGATTCCGGAATGAAATATAAGTAACATGAGTTTCTGGAGTTTGAAGACGATGGTAATCCCTGAAGGCAATATTCCTGTGGCGGATTGCGCGAGAACAAGAAGAGTTAACCCAAGGTTTGTTAGGCTTAGTAGAAGGGAAAGAAAATGGAATGTACGCCTCCATGCCAGAGAGAATCACCACAGTAATGCGTTTCTGCACACTCCGAGGGAC
>SEYY01000122.1:36782-44282 GCA_009176605.1 Armadillidium nasatum
TATATATATATATATATATATATATATATATATATATATATATATATATATATATATATATATATATATTATTCTGTCAGAATGAAATGATATATATTTAAATAAGCTTATAATTACTTAACAATGTTCATTGTTTGTTTTCAAATATTTTTCTCCTTTTCTTTTTTTTTATTTCACAGTTTTTCCTCCGAATTTGTGGAAGAAACACTTCTTCTAAATCAAAGTTTGTAAATTTATTTCAAAGTTTTTTTTTCTGTTAAATTATATTTTAAAATAAGTAAGTTTGTGATCTTATAGCCGGGGTTGGAATGCATTTTCTTGCTTTATTTTTAAGTGCAACTATTATTGTAATTATTATTATTATTATTATTATTATTATTATTATTATTATTATTATTATTATTATTATTATTATTATTATTATATTATTATTATTATTATTATTATTATTATTATTATTATTATTATTATTATTATTATTATTATTATCATTCTTATTATCACTATTACTCTTCTTGTATATCCATTATTATTATTATTATTATTATTATTATTATTATTATTATTATTATTATTATTATTATTATTATTATTATTATTATTATTATTATTATTATTATTATTATTATTATTATTATTATTATTATTATTATTATTATTATTATTGTAATTAATTTTAATGTTATTGCTGATGTTTCTGTTGCTGGTTTTTTAATTTTTGTTGATTTATTTTATTTTTAAAATTTTTTAGATTTCTGATTTTATTAAAATTATCGATTAAATTATTAATACTGGAATTAAGAGGTGGTTTTTGTTGTTTTTAACCAATTCTATACTGAAATTATAATTGAAAGAAAACTACGTGTTAGATTCATAATTGAATCATATTATCTTTTTTGAAGTATTTTGTTTATTTATTCTGTGTAAAATAACGTTCAAGTAATTTACTCTGTCATTTACTTGTGTATTTAAGATTTATTAAATATTTGTTAGCAAAACACAATGTATGGTTTTACTATTTCTAAAAAAAGAAAAAAAATATATTTTTTCTTCAGAAAATTCCTTCAACTGTCTTGGAAAACTGGATTTGCTTTAAAACATATTTCTTGAAAGAAAAGACATTTGATAACTGTTTAATATTATAAAAAAGACTTACTGTTACTCCTTGGTAAATATTTTCTGAAAAATAATTCACCAGAAAAAATGTAAATTTCTATGTGTTAATATTTGTCCTGCTAAAGCTAAGCATTTGAACATTATTTTAATTGAATTATCTTTTGTTAAGACTCAATAAACACTTTAGTTAAGGAACTATTGAAACAAGAACAAGTTGTTTGATAAACTTTTTCCTTATTTCACAATACTTCCTAATTAATTCCTGTTATAGATTTTATAAACATAAGATATTTCAACTACGACTCTCTAGATTTCTGCCAGTTCTTTCATTAAGTCATTAATATATTTGAGCAAAACTTTAAAAATCAAAATTTATGGATTGCAGTGAGTTTATTAATACTACTTCTGAAACTCCTCAATAGTTTCTAGTCATACACTTGCCATTAAATGATTTCATTATTATCATTTTTGTATTTTCTCCTTAGAATTTCAATCACCAGGTAAAACCTTTCATTAATGAAATCATAATCAAATGTTCAAAACTTCCTACAGTCAACATTTGTTCTAATAATATTAATATCTAAAGAAATTGTTTAATTCTTATCCTTCTGTTTTTAATTGTTCTCAGAAATAATTTAATTATTAATACTTTTTAATTATTATTACTTCCATTTATTATTACTTCGTTATAATTAGTATTACTAATTTAAAAATTTTACATGATTGAAAATAAAGTATAATTATTTAAATGGAAAAACCATTTGCAATTATATTTTTAAATCTATTTTTCAGAACCAAAATGAAGCTCTTATTTTGGATTTTCTCTGTTTTTTTAATGAATAGTAATGAAGTATCGATGGTTCCTTTAAAAAGAGACTTTGGTAAGAATTTAAATATTTTCCATTTAATTCTCTATAATAACGATAATGTTATTATTTCAACATTTAATTTTCTTCTATTTTCCTTTAAAAATTTATGCTTTCTTTTATATTTGGCTTTATAATAATTATCAAATGTTAGGATACTATATATATATATATATATATATATATATATATATATATATATATATATATATATATATATATATATATATATATATATATATATATATATATATATATATATATATATTGTAATTTTTTTTAGATTGTGACAGTATAACTCTGAGACCTTGCATCCCGGGTTATAAACCTTATCTTAACTTTTCCTGCTTACATAAGGGATGTCCCAAATTTTCGGAATGTTGCTTTGACGGATGCTACCACAGGTGCTACCCTGGTGAAATGTTACCCTATCCTAGACCTGTAGATCCAATATTAATATAAATATTATTTATAGAAGTTATTAAGTGTCAGCTGTTGAAAAGTTAATAAATATTTATTGTATTGTAACAATTATGTATTGTATTACTAATTTAAAAATTTAACAGGATTGAAAATAAAGTATAATTAAAAGAATTTTATTTTATTTTTTTTTAAATTAATAACAAAATTTCTTCCATCAAAAAGTTGTTACGTATTTTGGACAGACAAATTTGTCAATATTAAAGCTTTGTTCAAATATTCTCTTAATCATTTAAAATTAATTACAGTATGTTGAAAAAATGAATTAAAAAGAAACAGTACCAATGTTCAAAATTAATATACAAGAATAAATTTAAAAATTTGAATTACTAAAGTGATTTATTGTTAATGAATATATAATACATTAATATTTGGATGCAACACACCCTTCTGTTTAGGATTGTCTAGACTTGAGCGATGGCGAATCTTTAGTAGTTGCCGGGTAACATTTAATATATCTAAATATTTTAGAAACATGAATGGGTCACACATACAATTACTGATATATTTTTAATGAGAAACTTATTGCTGCTTTGCTGCTTTTTAGCAGTCAGTGCTTTAATTAGAGGTTCATATTTGGTTGTCTTCATCTTAACGCAAGCAGCACTCGTATCCATACGAAGGCGATTCCTAGTGGTTGATTTTATATTGTTCAGGGATGGATGAGTTATAATTTACATATGCACAAAAATTATTACAAACTAAATTAGCATGATTAAAATGAAACGAGTTGACATTTACACTAAACATTAACAATTGATAAACTGCAATGAGAAAAACAATCAGATAACACACATAGGTTTATAAATTATTTCAGAAATGCTTCGTTATAATTTAATCTTAATTGTTTATAACAGTTTATGAAAAACGTTGGAAAAACCATTGCGAAACTAGTCCAGGAAAATACGGAAAAGTTGGAAACATCGTCATACGTTTGGCATGTTGCATAATTTCTGAGAAATATCTCATTTTTAAAAAAAATCTATTTCCTTAGTTTCTTTCTCGTTTCGTGTGTCACTGAAAAGTTGATGGTGGGTCAGTTCGTGACCCGCGGGTCAAGGGCTTGCCATCACTGGCCTAGACAAAATTTTCTCCACTGCACCAGGAGGCTATGAACTTGCCCTACACCACACCACACCACACCACACCACCAATCATTTATCCCACATAACCGCAACGTACCATCAATTTTATCATGAACACCATACATACAATGAATACGCCTCAAACTACAATGCCAAACAAAGAGATACTGAAATTGTGCGTCGCACCACATCGAACAAATCTAAGCACGCCATGATCATACCTGTGATTTCACCAACTTTACTCTTTTATAGCTTCCTATTATAACTTCACAAATTCTAGTAAGCCTTCGGGATTCTATAATATTCCTCGCAAAATACTCCCTCGACTCAGTAAAAATTTTATGTTTTGAAAATGTTTCTTCTTCAATTTTTCATATAATTGCTTATAATTTGAAATGTGTTTGGGAACTGTCAAAGTTATCTCAGTTTTCGAACCTTATTTTATTTTGTTTTGAGGAATTTGGGGCAAGAGGTGGACGTGTATTAACGTATTATTAACGTATTATTTATTAGAACGTTATTTACTAATTTTTCAATTAACCGTTGCTCTTACAACTTACCACAATGCAATAGATAATACCAAATATATATATATATATATATATATATATATATATATATATATATATATATATATATATATATATATATATATATATATATATATATATATATATATATATATATATATATATATATATATATATATATATATATATATATATATATATATATATATATATATATATATATATATATATATATATATATATATATATATATATATATATATATATATATATATATATATATATATATATATATATATATATATATATATATATATATATATATATATATATATATATATATATATATATATATATATATGTATTATTATTATCTTTTTTTTTTTTTTTTGAGAAAGCTAATATTAATGGTAAACTATGATGGATTTAATTTTTTATTTAAATAAGCCAATTTAAAAATTTATTATATTTAAATTTGTATCAGAAATTTTAAGAAATTGGTACAAAAAAAAAAAATCTGAAACATCTTTATAACAAAGTACGCTAGCTTCGATACTCCAAAATATACCATTTTTAATATACAAACTTAATGAAAAATATAATTCAGAGATTCTGACAACCTCCTTTTTGGCAACAATACTATTTTTACCTGATTTAAGAACGAAAATAAGAAAGGTTTACGGACTTCACGAAACTGAGGTATGCACTAAAAGAAAGGGAATCTTAAAATTTTGCTGTAACTTTATAATAAGATAAACTTTCATGATACCTACTAAACTTCAAAAGCCCAAAAGATGATGTTACGGAAACTCAAAGGTTGGTGATAATAAAATGAATGAGGTTGTTGAGAAAGCAAAGAATGTTATATGTATGTTTTCCTGAGCAATTAAATTTACATGAAACGTAACGCCTTTGAATTTAACCAAATAAAAATCTGTTAAATTAAAACAGTTAAAAGCCTTTACTTCTAACAATATTTGTTGCCTAACCTCAAAACTGACATAGAAGAATAGTAAATATGCAATACCTTTATATAAACAGCAATTTAATATATTAAACTTATACTGATATGTGTTGGTTAGAAGCCGTGCAGAACAAACTCCAAATAATTCAATAAGAATACTAAATCTGGAAAAGGATGTATCAAAGTGTTGATTAATCGTATCCTAACCATGAATCATTTTCACCCTCAAAAAATCTACTTAGGTCGCAAATTGCATGGTCATTATCAATATCGTTGTTTGGATGGTACTTTATAAAAGTTTATGCTTCATAAACTAGGGAAAAAGCAATCCATGTTCTAAGATGATGCTATTTTCTTCTTAAAGAGAAAAATCAACGAATATCTAAAGACATAAACCAAATACATGAAAAAAAAATTTATGAATTTTCAAACTTTAAGACCTTTGGGGGCCAGCTAAATGTTGATCAATTGTGATAATATTTTATATTTATTAGTTTTATACATAATGGAAAAAGATTTGGGGTTGGGAGCAGAAAAATTCAAAAGTTAAAAATTAAGGTAATTTACGTGATTTTTATTCTGAAAACTTTCTTTTTATCCATCACATTTTCTTTTTCCATCCTCAAAAATTCTAAAAACTGTAAAATAGACTTTTTTTGTTGTTTCTTGTACTTCAATTTTTAAATTTTTCCCATAAATTTCCAAAACAATTGATAGTTAATTATAAATGGTTATCTTTACATTTTTCCAAGGCTTTACCTCTCAAATATTTTTTTTGCCATAAGTACTTAAAATACTTTTTAAGAGAATTTTTATTACAAACTTTAAAAAAAAAAATTAGTTTAATTATAATTTATTTTTTATCCTTTATAATGTCAAAAATCATAATATGATACAAAAGATTAAAATGACATGTTTTTGTTTTTTTAACAACAGATTACAGTGCCTCCGCAACTATTCAAAAACAAACTATAAGGTTTTAATAGCTCTTATGAATAAAATTTATGTCTCTGGTTCTAAACGTTTATCAATAGGTTTCTGAAGGTAATAATAACACTTTAGGGAGCATCCGTTATAGCAACATTTTGAACCAGAGGGACATCTCTTTAATAAACACGAAGGAGGAGGTTTATAATTCGGAGGGCAACTCCTGGGAAGTACATGATCACAATCTGTAAAATAAAATCGGATATATATATATATATATATATATATATATATATATATATATATATATATATATATATATATATATATATATATATATATATATATATATATATATATATATATATATATATATTTTATATATTAATAGTGGCCGTTTTTTAAAAGAGTAACCAAGAATTTAAAAATACGGTTCTAAAAACAGAAGAAAACATATTTTATCCATAACTTGTTTAAATATGATGTTTTTGTTATTTTAAGAATCATTTAACTAGTTAATAAAATGAAAATAAAGTTCTTTGTGTTATAAAAATAATTATTTAATATGTATAAAAATATAAACTATTGTTTTAGAAAGTAAAACATTTAAAATGTAATATAAATTATGTATAATCCAGTCCTAAATTGTAAAACTATTTTTGTAAACAAATTCTTATTGTACGTTGTCCGCGTTTTTGCTCTGTTCCAGTGTAAACTACTTTTTCCGAAAATAAAACCTTGAAGGGAAAACCATTTTAAAATATTATTATTAAATATAAAATATATTTCTTTTATAAAATATTAAATTAAATTTTTAATAAAAAAAATGTTATTGTTCAAAATTTCGATTCTAATGTATCTTTTTATGTATTATGTAAATATATTATTAAATAATACTTTAGAATTAAAATAAATAAAATTTTGTATATTATTTCAATGTGATTTTATGAAACTTTTATAATAATGACTTTGTAAGCAATTTTTGTTAAAAATAAGAAACCAAATAAAGTGAAAAAACCAATCATTTGTTAATTGATCCTTTACATTTTGAGATAATTTCAAAAGGTCGTTAGCAAATATTGTTACATTCACTCTAGCCAAGAAGCCGAAAGAAGAGCCGCACCGTCGAGAAGAAGCTGTCCAAAAGCAGAAGAAGAAAACGCCACTAGAGCAGCAGCAGAAGAAGGCGTCCCAGTTGAAGAAGTTTAACGCCTGTGCTCCAGAAAGGAGACCCAGTTTGGCAGACCATTTACCCTCGACTGTGGTTCCTCCTTGGACGTAGCCTGCCATCCACGGCTACAGACGTTCCGCAGGCTTGAAGAAAAGTGGTGGCTACCACACGACTACCAGTCGGCATTCCACAAGGGGACTTAGAAAACACCCAGCCTCCTGATCTATCCCCCTGCGCTACTACAAAGTATAAGGACCTCCTGCACCACCTAGTTGGTAACCGGAGATAATTAGGTCCCTACATATTGGTAACCCTGGTCATCGGTTACCATATATATATATATATATATATATATATATAT
>SEYY01000122.1:49282-59282 GCA_009176605.1 Armadillidium nasatum
GAGTAATGAAGGGTGGAGTTATTAACACAGGCGTGGGTTAGAGAAAAAGTAATATGGAGAAAGTCACTAAAAAAAGCGTTGGGGATAGGAAAGAACCTTGAGGAACACTTGTATTAATAGATTTAAAGGATGAACCGTCACCTTCTACAAAAGTTGCTATAGAACGACTGGAAAGGAAATCAGAGAGGCCACAGAGAGAAGGATAGATACCAAAGACAGAATTTTTGAAATCAAAACTTTGAGCTAGACTCTATCGAAAGATTCCTATATGTCCAGCGAGACAGCAAATGATTCCCCGAAATGGCGAAGAGGAGAGGAACAAAAGTCAGAAAGAAGTGAAAAAAGGTCACCAGTAGAGCGGTTTTAACAAAAGATATAATGGCAATCTAAGATAAGACTAGAAGAACAGGGATGTTTCCAAAACTTCTTGTTAGGATAGATTCCAAAATTTTAGAAGATCGTTGATTAAAGAAATGGGATGGTAGTTGGAGAGTCGAGAAGTTTACGAAGGAAGGGTATAAGCTCAAAAGCACAAGTTTTGAGAACCACAGGAGAGATATCATCAGAACCATGCGCCTTCTTAGTGTTAATTAAGCTGAGAGAGAGCAAAAATGAAGTTATTAAGAAAAAAATAAAAATTTTGGCATAAATGATTTGAAGGAATAAAAACTGCTTTGGAATCGTCTAATGTTGAATTAGATGCAAAAGTATGAGCGAAGAGTTCAGCTTTAGTTAGAGGGTTAAGCTAGAATTGTGTTGTCAGAATATACTTTAGGAAGGAAAGAGGAAGAAGCAAACTTAGAGTTGATATTTCTTACAAAATGTCAGAGGAAGAACCAGAAAGATTATTGCATTTCTACGGAGAAAAGAGCATTTGATATATATTGCACGATTCCGGGATGAAATATAAGTTGCGTGAGTTTCTAAAGTTTAAAGACGACCGTAATCCCTAAAAGCAGCATCCCTGCTACGAATAGCACGAGAACAAGCAGAGTTAATTATACCGATTTTTGTTAGATATAGTAGAAGAGAAATAATGAAGAATGTACGCCTGTATGCCAGAGAGAATCACTTCGGTTATGAGTTCCATAATAAACAATATACGTTCTTTGAAGAAGTAGGGAGAGGTCCTTTAAAATCGAGACTTATTCGGTCAAACACCTTCAAAGCAAATACGAAAGATTTTTGTTCTTTCTGTATAACTGAGGCTCATCTACATATGTTGCAGATCTGACAGATATGTTTACCTAATGTTCTCGATAGAAGAAAAGAAGGTTACTGCTCGAGCAAAGTGAAACATTCTCATTATGCCAAAATGATATAAAACCTTGTGAAATTTATCAAGTGATGTGATTTGCAAATTTGTTTCCTTACAAAAACTTTCGAAATGCGACTTCAGTAGCCTTGAGGTTTCCTGATCTATACAGTACGTCAAAAGAATAAGGCATCAATGCTGTTCCTCATCGTAAGAATTTTTCTTTTTTAATTTTCCCCTATGATGGAAGTCAAAAATAAAAGAGACTGAGCGTTTATCCTTTATTAAGGCGAAATGTTAACCAATTAAGTAATGAGACCATTTTTTAATGGATTAACTATTACAAATGACTTCTTTTCAACTGAAGTAGTGCGTGGTGTGCGGTGCGCTCAAATTTGCAAATTTGCATTTGGCAAGGCTTTTCTACTCAAATATTCAAGTGTCAAAAGTACTGACAAAATTTCTATAGGAAAATTTAAAAAAATAAAAAATTCCAAAATCATTTTATTAGTTATTTTTCATTCTTTATAATATCAAAAAAATGTTTTACAGAACATAAAAGTAAAATGTCAGATTTTTATTTTATTTTAACAACACAATTCTGTTTCAATCACAGGTTTTAAGATCCTATTAATTTAAATGAAAAGCAGCACGAACAATGATAACAATTATGTCTCTGGCTCTTCAGGTTGATCGATGGGATTATCAAAAGAAGAAAAGCACTTGGGGTAACATCAATCATAGCAACATTTCCACCCAGGTGGACACATTTTATTTAAGCAGGAAATATAAGGTTTGTACAGCTGGCAAGCTTTCAGAAGTACTTGGCTGCAATCTGCAAAAATGTCCTTATTTTTGCTATATATATATATATATATATATATATATATATATATATATATATATATATATATATATATATATATATATATATATATATATATATATATATATATATATATATATATATATATATATAGACAGTAAAACACCCCACATGAAATAAAAACAAAAATAAAAATTGGAGCAAGGCTTTCGAAGGGATAGCCACCATTCCTCTTTCAGGCTCTAGTTTATTATTGGACTAGAAGAGATGAAGTTGCTTATAAAAGAAGATAATGTAAATAAAAGACAGTTTATAGAATCCTTTTTAATTAAAAATGTAAATAATTTTAATGTTCATAATAATAATTTTATTAGATGATTTTACGAACCATATTGTTAAAAAATTTACAAAATTTTTAAGTTTTCTTAAAGGTCTTAACAATTTTATTTAAACTACCAACTAATTATTTTTATGCCTTTTTGTTTTTAAAAAAAATCTTTTAATAATAAACTAGAGCCTGAAAGAGGAAGGGTGGCTATCCCTTCGAAAGCCTTGCTCCAATTTTAATTTTTGTTTTTATTTCCTGTGGGTGTTTTACTGTCTAAAATTTTACCCGGTTATATTTTTATATAATATATATATATATATATATATATATATATATATATATATATATATATATATATATATATATATATATATATATATAATATATATTATATATATATAATATATATAATATATATATATATTATATACAAGTATATTGGGTTTTAAATACTTTATATTTGTCTTAAAAGTCAAACTTTTATTATATTAATTATAATAATAATAATAATAATAATAATAATAATAATAATAATAATAATAATAATAATAATAATAATAATAATAATAATAATATAATAATAATAATAATAATAATAATAATAATAATAATAATAATAATAATAATAATAATAAATATCAATAATATTAATAATAATTATTATTATTATTATTATTATTATTATTATATTATTATTATTATTATTATTATTATTATTATTATTATTATTATTATTATTATTATTTTATTATTATTATTATTTATTATTATTATTATTATTATTATTATTATTATTATTATTATTATTATTTTATTATTATTATTATATATTATTATTATTATATTATTATTATTTATTTTTATTTTTATTTTTTTATTAATATTTTTATATTAATTAATATATAATTTGAAATAAAAATTAATTGACTTTTATTTAAACAAATATATATATATATATATATATATATATTATATATATATATATATATATATATATATATATATATATTTGGTGAAGCAACTTAATATTGGTTTCACCAAAATTCTTATAAAAAACAGATGAACGAAAAAAGTGAACGGAATGATATTAATAAGATATAGATAATAATAATAATAATGATGATGATGATAATGATAATTTTAATAATAATAGTTATTAAGTTGTGGAAAAAAAGATGAAATAAAATCTGAAAAATTTATGACATATAAAATTAAATTTAAATTTAAATTTAATTAACATAATTAAAATAATATAAAAAAAATAAACTCTAACCAAAGGGTCTAATTGGAGGAATCATTGATACTTCATTAATATTCATTTAAAAAAACGATGGAAAAGGAAAATACACAAAATAAATGTTTCATTATTTTCTGAAAAAGAAATAGATTTTAAAAAATTTATTGTAAATATTTTTTTTTAATTTAATTATTCCCCCCCCAAAAAAATAAATAAAACATATTAAAATTTAAGACAGAAGAATAATATTTAAATGATTTATGTTATATCAATATTACTGGAATAAATTTTAAGTACAAAATTTTGAGTATATAATTATTAAAGTAATAAAATATTTTACTTGGTGATTGAAATTCTAAAGAAAAACTATAAAGATGATAAGGGAAAACCATTTTAGTGGTAAAGGTTTAATAGAAAGAAGAAATAAACTTTTAATAATTAGTTATTTGGAAGAAAAAATTATAAAATTTTCATAATTTTAAAAACTTTCATGAATTCTGGTCTATTTAAAAAATTGGTCCTTACAACTTACGAGTATCAATTTATATTTTGTAAAATGTAAGGTTACTAGCTCTGTTTCTATTTTGGTTAGTAGCTCAGTTTCTATATTGGTTACTAACTCTGCTTCTATTTTGGTTATTAACTCTGTTCCTAATTTGGTTACTCTCTCTGATTCTACAGTATTTTTAGGTTTTTGAGCTTCACAATATTTTTAGCTTATATTTTCTAGATAATTTATCTCTTTTTCATTACAATTTGACAGGGCTGGTAACATATTATCTTGCAAAATATAATTTGTCCAAAAAATAGGTCCAAAAAGCTTTTCTACTAAGCACTAAGAAGGTAGTAATATAAATACCTAAACCTTCTGAAATCCAGAGTTCGCTTTTAGAAAGCGAATATATTAAAAAAATTTTTAAAGTTCTTACAAGTGTAGAATATAATCGCTTAAAATTCCTAAGGTGAGAAAAGTTATTGAGTATGATTTGGAAGAATTGGTCTGTAATTGATAATTAGTGTGTAATTGCAATTAATTAGTAAGTGTAATTGGTGGAGTAATTAATATGTTCTTTTTCTAAGATATAGAGAGTGTTTGTCAAATGATGTATTCGTTTATCCACAAATACTCATTTAAAATTCTATTGTTTCTCAACAAAGATTTATTCAATTAAAATAATTGATGAATATTTGCTTTAAGCTCAACAAATATTAGTGCATTGAGGATCACATCTAAATTGTTACAGTAAAATTTTCAATAGAGAAAAGACAAATTAATCAGAAGAAAAGTCTCTTCACCGATTTATTTTCTAATAAGAAAATAACTGAAAAAATTTTCGTTGTGACATTTTTTGTCACTTGTCTCAACGATTCGTTAGGACAATTTTTCAGTGTATCCTTTATTAAATATTGATCTTTTTCTAGAAGAATGTGGATAACAGATAAAGTAAGTTATTACTAAATATACTTAAGTAAGTTGCTTTTAAAAATACTAAAGGTTTCTTACTATTTCCACTACCATTGAATTGATAACATAAATAATTATACATATTACAGAATAGAAGTTTACAATTTTATTGTGGGTGATTTTTATTATAATTATGATTATTAATATTATAATTTTATTATTATTATTATTAATATTATTATTATTATTATTATTATTATTATTATTATTATTATTATTATTATTATTATTATTATTATTATTATGATCTACCATTCAATTCTCCAATTTTTTTATATTAAACTGTTAACAAATGTCTTTAGTACAAAAATTAATGCTTATATTAAAATTTTCATTGACGTTTCAAGAAATTTTCTGGAGTAAAAGCTAATTTTCATAAAAATAATAAAAACCTTAAGTGGTTCTTCCCTAACCAATTTTTAATGACCCTTTCAACGTTTTAGTAAATGAAGAAATAAATATAATTTATTTCTTCATTTCATAGCATTTGTTTAAAAATGTTCAAATCATTTGAACATTCAATATATTAAGAATGTTTTTGAATAATTAGGGAAACATAAAACAAAGTTAAAATCAATAACAAAAATGTTCAGAAAAAGAAACAAAGTTTTAAGTTTTGACTTTTACCGTTGTAGTATTAAATGAATTCTAATACGAACAAAACCTGTTAATATTAGTACTAATTATTTTATCCCGACTTTTAAAAGAAGAATAATCACAGAAAGCAAGAAGGAAAATAAATCAATAGAAATTTGAAAAGCAGTAACAACAGCAAAAATAATAATAAAAATAATAATAATAATAATAATAATAATAATAATAATAATAATAATAATAATAATAATAATAATAATAATAAATCATAATATTAATAATAATAATAATAATAATAATAATAATAATAATAATAATAATAATAATAATAATAATAATAACTATTAATATTATTGTTTTATAATGATATCGGTAAAAATACTACTATTACTACTACTAATAATAATAATTACAATAACAATAATGATATATATAAAATAAAATAAAAGAATGTTACCAAACTTTTCATAATTTTATAAATTTTACCAGATAATTTTAATACAGAAATTTCAACAGGGTTTTGAAATGGTTTTTAGAGCAATCACAAAAATAAGAAATTTTGGCCAACTTGCTTCTCTGATTTTCAAGACAAAGTTGAAATTTTTTTATATCATTCTTCCTAAAAACTGTAGTTATATTTTCAAGTGTTAAATAATTGCAGCATTGTTGTTTGTATATATAATTAGGACAGCAATTGTGCATATATATATATATATATATATATATATATATATATATATATATATATATATATATATATATATATATATATATATATATATATATATATATATATATATATATATAGTAGTTGAACGTACCCTCACTGGGCTTAAACCGGGGGGTGATAGGATGGGCTAGACCATTCCGTTTCACTCCGTTGCTATTTAGTTCGTTCCTTTTTGCGTTTTACCTTCTCAGAGAGACTCTAGTGTACCCACGTCTTATATTGGAGTGTGTATGTTCCCACTACCCCACCCCCCTCTCACAAGTTCACAAGCGCTCATTCGCACATTAAATAAAAACATAATGGTAATACGAAAACTTTCCTCGGAGATGCATGGAGTTGAGGCATCCATACAATGCTCTTCATACCCTCTTTCCTCGATCATCACTTGGGAGTTAGTGGCCTACGGTGATAGGGTTGGTGCCACTAAGACCTTGATGCAGCCTTGCCGTGATGCACTGTCATCTTTATTCATTAATTTCTGCAACATTCTCGGTCTCTTGTTTAATTTCCACTTTGTCGAACACCAACTCTCATCTTCTAGACCTCATCTCTTGTTTTTAACTGAAACTCAGGTCTTTGAGTGCTCTGACAGAAAACCCTATTCTGTTTTCTCCTATTGTATTTATCCTCAATTTTTGCCAAATTCTGATGTTGCTCATATGTGCGAAACGATATTTTCTGTTCTTGTATCTCTAATTTGGAATCTTCTGAATTCCCTACCTTATGGCTTAAACTTTCTTCAACTCTACAACGAAATTCATTTGTTCTGTCTTCGTATCTCCTAACTCTTCAGAATATCAAAAATTCTTCGGCTATCTTAACTCCAAAATAGAACAAATTCTTTCTACTTTCAACGTTCACTACCACCAATGGCTTTCACCTAGTTCTCTTGAACTCTCCTACTAATTTTCTATAAAGAACAACCTTGAGCAGTTGATGTTTCTCTCTTCCCGAATCCCTGACCCTGTTGGTGATGAACCCAACATACTTGATCTTTTTTTAACTTCTTATCATTTTCCTTATACTGTTAAACTCTTTCCTCCTCTGGGTTCATCCGATCACCTTCTTTAGTCTGTATTTTGTCTGTCTCTTCATTTCTTCCGCAAGAACGCCCCTTTAATTTGGCGAGGAGATGTTTCTTTCATTTTGGTGCCACTAACTGGTCTGACTTGCGGTTGTACTTTTCTGATTTCTCATTTAATGATTATAAACATTCCGTGTGGAACCAGTTAAAAGACGCAAGGAGGCTAGACTTGGAGCAACTGACCTCTGATCTATCTCGTATTTCAAACTGGGGTAGAAAAAATATGGTCGTTTTCAATGCCTCAAAACCTCACTTCCTAGATGTCTCTGTTAGACACAACCTTCCACAGAACTATTATATCTTCTTCGAAAACACACATATCAAACTTTCATTTCTCCTTAATATTCTTGGTGCTTCTTTTTCTCGTTATCTTTCTTGGAAAGATCACATTACTTCTCTTTCAAAACAAGCTTCTAAGAGGTTAGATTTCTTTATTCTACCACAGCTGCTTTCTCTTTATAGAGGGGTGGAAAACACCTCTTTGATATTAACAAACATTGTTGCTATCTATCTGCATCTGAGTAGAAAAAACGAATAAATATTTATCTATATTATTAGGCAATTGTAAAATATAGAAACATCTTTTCTTTGTTTTCTTCGAATTCTCCTATGCTTTCTTCAATCGAAACTTTGTTCACAAAGATCTATTCATTGACGTAGACTTTGTGATCGTTCGTTTGTCAAAGACAGAGGAGGTAGTGGTGGATTTAACATTACAAAATATATAATATATTGTAAATAAATTTTCAATCGTCATGTAAATATGTCTATTATCTGTCATTTATAAAGCAACATTATTTGGCTTTTCTAACTCTTATCCATTGCAATTAATATAAAAATGGAGATGAGAAGGGTTTTCATACTTCCGAATAAAATTGAGAGATTACAAAAGTAGAGCGTAAAAGAGGGGCGGGGTGGGGTGGGTGGGTTCACATATTCTCTCCATAATTCTCTCTCTTTCTCTCAATCGGAGAAGTAGAAAAAATCCAATTCATACTCTTAGGAATACTAGGTTAGTGCAGATTGTTTATTCTAACAAGGGAAAACCTCTTTCTAATAGTTCCTCAATAGTAGTTCTGCGAAAGTAATGTTCGAATTCTGGAGTAGCCTTCACAGTCTCCAGAAAAATTTCCTATTATAAGAGGTTGAATATTTCACAAATATATTGTGAAAAAATTTGTAGATGAAAATTATTTTAAAACAAAATTTTAGGGAAACGAGAAAGAATATGTTTTATGAAGAATATTTAATAAAAATTTCGAAGTCTTACTGAAATTAATGAAGTTATAATAAATGTTGAATTTGAAGAGGCACCTTCTCGATATGTGGTGCATTCAAACTGGTTCGATGTGGTTCGGAAATTAATTTCAATATCTTCTTGTTGGGAGGTGTTTTGGGAGGTGAACTTTGAAAAAGAGATGATGAGTTGAGGGGCAGAGGGCTACGGAAAATGGGTGTGCTCTGCCAATTCTAAATGGAAGTACTGTATGTGTCTCAACCAAATATTAATTAATGCATTTTAAATTTAGTAATTAAAAATAAATCACATTCAAATATCAATTTATTCTTATACTTTTATTTTTTAACTTTGATATTGTTATTTCTATACATTTTCTCGACAATCAATAAAAATTAATTATAAATGGTTATTTTACGTTTGGCCAAGGGTCTACTGCTGAATTTGGGCATCAAAAGTACATTAATACTTATCATGAGAATAAATTTTTACAAAAAGAAAAGAAAAAGAAAAAAATAATTCTAATTGCATTTTATTATCAGTCCATTATAATGTCAAAATTTGTAATACGTTATTAGGTAACATAAATGTGCTTCAATAACTTAAACATAAAATATATATCTATATATATATATATATATATATTATATATATATATACTATTTATCCGTTGGTTGTTAAGGTGGACGAACGTTGTCCTCTTTAAGAGAGCACTTGTAAGAGCATCCGTCATTGCAACAATAAAAACCAAAGGGACATCTCGTAAATAAACATGAAGGAGGAGGTTTATAATTCTCCGGGCAATCATCAATAGTACGGTAACATCTTATATATCATATATATATATATACTATATATATATATATATATATATATATATATATATATATATATATATATATATATATATATATATATATATATATATATATATATATATATATATATATATATATATATATATATATATATATATATATATATATATATATATATATATATATATATATATATATATATATATATATATATATATATATATATATATATATATATATATATATATATATATATATATATATATATATATATATATATATATATATATATATATATATATATATATATATATATATATATATATATATATATATATATATATATATATATATATATATATATATATATATAAAATAAAAAAATTTCTTTTTTTAAAAAAAAAAAAAAATGTAAAAAAATATGAA
>SEYY01000122.1:64282-76884 GCA_009176605.1 Armadillidium nasatum
ATTATTATTATTATTTATTATTATTATTATTATTATTATTATTATTATTATTATTATTATTATTATTATTATTATTATTATTATTATTATTATTATTATTATTATTATTATTATTATTATTATTATTATTATTATTTTTTTACTATAATAAATTTTATTTTTTAAAAGTTATTTCATGAAATATAACTTTTAAATGAAATATAGTTCGATCAATTTCAGCTGCATGTGTATCTTAGCAGGAAATCATAATTCATTTTTTTTTCTTCTTATTTCAAAAAATAGAAATTTTTAAATGTTCATTCATTACCATTGTTTCAGTAATTTTATTTATGTTTATTTTGCTTCACAGAAAGAGAAATGAATACAAATACAAATTTTTTTTTTTTTTTTTGTATTTTCTTTGTTTCCTTTCATTGATGCGTGAAATTATTATTATTATTATTATTATTATTATTATTATTATTATTATTATTATTATTATTATTATTATTATTATTATTATTATTATTTATCATTATTATTATTCGGTCCTTGTCTGTCCATCACCTGGATTAATTTTTTTGATTTTTTCGTTCCAGAATACGAAGAAAAAATTATATTTTTGTAATGTGAATTATTATATAATTATTAATAGATATTTCGATTAATAATTTATTTTTAAATATTCACTTTAAAATATATTTTTTTTCAATTTTATTATTACTAAGGTTAACTAGTTTACATGCAAGGCAGAGGAACATTTCTAATAAAAATTTATTATTATATAGATTTTCTTTTTCCTAAAACTTTTAAATTATGATGCAATTTGGCATTATAATTTGTCTTTTTATAGGACAGATTCGAAAGAACAAATGGAACTAGGCTTGCAAAGCAGACAATTATTACTATTTTAACATTAATTAATGCATTTTATATTTTGTAAAAATTATTAATTGAGAATTTTAATTTTTTTTACATAAAAATTACGAAAAGGGCGATTGTTAGAATCTTTCCATTGTTTTTAAAATTTTATTTTTAAATTATTTTACTTTAATAAAATGAAAACAAATATTATCAAGAATTTAAAGACAATTTTAAATTTTGTTCTGGAAAAAATTTCATATGAAGTGAATTCTAATATTAAAGTTATAAACACGGTATTTTGCATTAGAAGGTTGTCTTCAGACCAATGACGAAAATTAGGTTTGATTACATAGACACTCAAATGAAAATGATTTTCTTAACAGCATAAGAGAAAAGGATGTTCCAGAACAATTGTAGTAAAACACTCAACTACCTAACCAATCTCTCTCGCATTAAGTTCTTGCACAACTATCATTTTGCATTAGAGTATTGTTTTGCTGTGAATTGTAGGAGCGACGGTCAAATGGATAGTTTTATGATTATTCTCTTAGGAATACAAAGGTTAGTGTAAGTCTGCCTTGAGTGAATTCAGCAGGCAGATTGTTTTTTTAATACTAGTTCCTACCATTTCTTTTACTAGTTCCTCAAACAGTTATTCAGCAAAATATTGCTGAAATTCTGATGTGGCCTTGATGGTCTTCAGAAACTTTTTAGATTATAGAATAAATTAAAGATGAAAATTTTAAAAACATATTTTAAAACAAAATTTTCGAAAAAAAGAGAAAAAGTATTTGGGTGCAGAATGATAAATATATAATTCCTGAGGCTTATTAGAATTAGGGACCTTATAATAGAAGTAGCGTAGCGGAGACACGTACTCGATGTCTGGAACATTCATACCGATTGAGTGTAGTTTGTCCCATAATTTCAGTGTTTTCTTGTGGTGCGGTGCTATGCGAGGTGAGCAATGAAAAGGTGATGGCACGGTGAGATGAGAAAACATGATTGGTAGTGGGATGTTGTACGGAAACTTGTGGGTAGTTGGCCGATCCTAAATAGATATATGTTTTGCATGCAAATGTAAATTAAAGTGCTTTGTATTTTTTAATTATCAATAAATACCCTTACATATGTTACTTTCTTCTTGTACTTTAATTCTTTAACTTTGATATTTTTCTTTTTCCAAAATCAATAAAAATTAATTATCAGTGGTTATAATTACGTTTGGCCAAGGGTCTACTACTGAAAAGTACTTTAATACTTTTAATGAGAATAATTTTTTTTTTTAAATAAAAAAAAAGTTACAAAGAAAAACATTTTAATTACATTTTATTATCAGTCCAATATAATGTCAAAAATCGTAAAACGATACATAAGAATAAAGTGGCTGATTCTTAAATATTATAAAACAGAAAAGTGTTTCAATAACTTAAACACAAATACGCTTTAAGATGTTAATAGCTTATATGAATAGTATTTATCACGCTGGTTGTTAAGGTGGATGAAAGTTGTCATCCTTTCTAATACGAGAGCACGTGTAATAGCATCCGTCAAAGCAACAATATGAACCAGAGGGACATCTCTTAGATAAACATGAAGGAGGAGGTTCATAATTCTCCGGGCAACCTCCCATAATAACGTAACAATCTTCTAATAATCATATATATATATATATATATATATATATATATATATATATATATATATATATATATATATATATATATATATATATATATATATATATATATATATATATATATATATATATATATATATATATATATATATATATATATATATATATATATATATATATATATATATATATATATATATATATATATATATATATATATATATATATATATATATATATATATATATATATATATATATATATATATATCAAATATTTATTATAAAAAATCAAATTAAAAAAAAAAAAGACTTTTTTTTTGAAACAAGAAGTAAAATAAAATATGAAATGTTTATTTTAAAAAATAATTAAAATTTCAAGTACATTTAGAATAATATATGAAATGACATGGAATTGAATTCTTACCAGGAAATGCAATGGGAGGAACGGAAGATACTTCATTAAAATTCATCGTAAAGACGAAGAGGAAAACGCAAAGTCCACAAAATAAGAATTTCATTTTGCTTCTGAAAAAAATAAGGTTTAAAAAATAACTCGATGAAAAACTACAAAAGATTTTTGACAAGTTACATCAATAAAAAAATAAAATAAAATAAATAAAAAAATTACAATCCATAATTAAAAAAACTTAATTGTAACAATAAAATAATTCACTAATTCACTTCATATTCCTGAAATGGAACAAATATTCAACTTTGATACAATAAACGAAAGGTTTTACTTAGGGATTGAAATTCTAAAGAAGAAATAAAAAGATAATAAGGACAAAGTCATTTAATGTCAATGATTTGGTAAAAAGAAGAAAAAGAACTTTTAATTATCAAGATCTTTTGTAGAAATGCTTATTGAATTTACATGTCTTTGAGAACTTGTATGAAATCCTCTTGAGAGTTGTGTGAAAATCTACGGAATAAAACACTAGTGAAGAATATAAGAGTTAGATCAATAAACATGCATCAATCCACATCTTAGTTTTATCGATTCCAATAAATTTATTTATTTATTGTTTTAAAACGGGTTTAAAAGTTTTTCTGATTGGGAGATTACTATTTAAATTTATTTATTGTCTTTCCGTGTGAATTAGTGTTTGTGGTTATTATTCTGAATGGTATGTTTGCGCGTTCGGATTTATGGGATGGGAGTTGAAGCAGTTTTTGGTTTTCTACTTACTTTGCTAACGTCCGTGGTCTAATTGAAAATTTTTCATTTTTTGAGCATCATCTTTCTAACTCTCATCCAAATATGTTACATTCCAGATCGTCCTAACCAATTATTGAATACACTTGATTTACGCTACACCACTACTCCTTCTAGATATAAATACAACATTTTCCGTCCTATCGGTAACTCTGACCTCAGCCTTAAAAAATTCACATCACTCTCTCAAAACCCCTTCCCCAATTTTCCTATCTTCTTAGAAGGCTCCCACATGTAAACATCATAAAGATTTATGGTCTGAGCATAAACAATTTTTATCTTAGAAACCCATTTCACAATGATTGCTAAGGTGGCCTCTAAAAAGCTGGGAGTTCTATTTTAGATTAGGAGAATTTTTTCCTTCTGAACAGTTACAACAAATATAATAAATTTCTTGTCTGTCCTTTCATGGAGTGCTGCTGTTCTCATATTTGGGGTAGTTCCTGTTCCACTCTTCTTTTGGATCAGGTTGAGTCTAAGGCTAAAAAACTAATACACTGTCCCCTACTTTCAAATTTCCTTTACTCTCTTTCTCTGAGATGTGACGTTGGCACACTATCTTTCCCTCTTCTATAGGTACTACAAAGGCAGGTGCTTTAGGTAGTTGACCTTCACCATTCAACCACCATTGCATCGCCCTCGCAGCATAAGGTGTGCTTTACTTGCACATGAACATTGTGTGAGCATTGCAAACTCTGGATTTTCACGTTGTGGTACCTCCTTCTTTCCAGCTACCTCTGTTTTGTTTAACTACCTACCTTATTCTGTTTTTCTTGCTGTATTTAACCTACATCTATTCAAATCCTCTGTCTGTGCCTCCTGAGGGATCTACGCTTGATTTGGGATTGGGTGCGATTCCTTTTATCCTTTAATTATAACTTCTTGAAAGGGCTCTGCCCATGAGTGGTGGTAAAAAAAAAAAAAAAAAAAAAAAAAAAAAAAAAAAAAAAAGCTTGTTTTTGAAGTTTTCTGGAAATAAATTAGAGGTTTTATAAATGCTCATGAAGAGTTGTAGAGTAGCTGCAGAAAATTTCTGAATTAAGATAAATTTCTGAAGATGATAAAGAGGAAAATATTGTCAAACGAAGTATTCGAATTCCCAAAAATTCTCAATTGAAATATTTGGTCTCAGGAAAGGACAATTCAATCAAATTAATGCTAAATGCTTAGCTTAAAGGGACAAATATTTTGGTATTGAAATTTACATTTTTCAAGGGAGTGATATATATATATATATATATATATATATATATATATATATATATATATATATATATATATATATATATATATATATATATATATATATATAATATATATATATATATATATATATATATATATATATATATATATATATATATATATATATATATATATATATATATATATATATATATATATATATATATATATATATATATATATATATATATATATATATATATATATATATATATATATATATATATATATATATATATATATATATATATATATATATATATATATATATATATATATATATATATATATATATATATATATATATATATATATATATATATATATATATATATATATATATATATATATATATATATATATATATATATATATATATATATATATATATATATATATATATATATATATATATATATATATATATATATATATATATATATATATATATATATATATATATATATATATATATATATATAAAATCCCTTTTAACGAAAGGGGGTTTCCAAAAATGTCCAAATTTGGGGGTCCGCATCTCTCCCCCCCCCTGATTGGAATTTTGAAAAACGGATTTCATTTTTGTGATTTTCTGAAGAAGCTCACTTAGTTTTCCGATTTTCATCAAAATTGAAAGGGGTGTGCTTACAAATTTCATTTATTTCACCTGATTTGTCAGAGAACGCACCTATATATAATATATATATATATATATATATATATATATATATATATATATATATATATATATATATATATATATATATATATATATATATATATATATATATATATATATTGCATAGGAATCAGAGCACAAAGTAATAATAATTAAAAAATTTACCAAGTCTGAGTTTTAATTCTAAGATATGTAGTTTTATTCACTTATAATAGGAAAATGAAAGGGATAAAATAATGATAATAATAATATAATAATAATAATAATAATAATAATAATAATAATAATAATAATAATAATAATAATAATAATAAATAATTATAGAATTATTATTATTATTATTATTATTATTATTATTATTATTAATGTTATTATTATTATTATATTATCATTACTATGATGAATGATAGGAACTATAATAATAATAATAATAATATAATAATTGTTATAATAATGATAATAATAATAATAGTGGTAACTGTAATGTTATCATTATTATTATTAACAAAAAAATGGTAATATTTATAATAATAGTAATAATAATAAAAATTAAAATAATAATAAAAATAATAATAGTTACAATATTAATACTACTACTACTACTACTACTACTACTACTACTATATACTAATAATAATAATAATAATAATAATAATAATAATAATAATAATAATAATAATAATAATTATAAAAGAATGTTATTTACTTAGCCTTTTCATAAAATATTTCATTTAATAAACTTAATAATAGATAATTTTAAATTAGAAACTTTACAAAGTCTTTTGAACAAATTTT
Source organism: Armadillidium nasatum (assembly GCA_009176605.1). Taxonomy (NCBI): domain Eukaryota; kingdom Metazoa; phylum Arthropoda; class Malacostraca; order Isopoda; family Armadillidiidae; genus Armadillidium; species Armadillidium nasatum. The sequence goes on from SEYY01000122.1 coordinate 70,702, forward strand.
TAAAACAATTCATAAAAAGGAAAAAATTTAGAACGACTTACCTCTGTGGTTTTCAAAGCAAAAATTAATTAAAATTAATATTATTCTTCCTTGCACCTGTGATTAAATTTTCAGGTGTATAATTATGGTTGAATTGCTTCTATTTTTATACTTACAACTGCAATTTTATATATATATATATATATATATATATATATATATATATATATATATATATATATATATATATATATATATATATATATATATATATATAATATATATATATATATATATATATATATATATATATATATATATATATATATATATATATATATATATATATATATATATATATATATATATATATTAGAGGTGGACCGGATATCCGCATCCAAAACTGCGGATATCCGCATCACTTTTACAATATCCGCATCCGCGGAATATCCGCAATTGGATATCCGCAACCGCATCCGCATGCGCGGATAGTAAAAAATTACGTATCATGCAATCGATAAAAACTTTCAAAGGCAAAACTTTGTATTGAATGCAGAACCTCTTTCTGAGCGCCATACAGGCGACTATCTTGAAACTGTATTTGAAAAGATGCTGACAAAATGGAAGATTTCATTAAATGAAATGCACTGCGTAGTCAGGGATTCGGGCACAAATATAAAAAAAAGAACTTTCTCTGGCAAGAGTGAAAAATGTAGATTGCTTTGCACACCAAACTCAGATAGTAGTTAAAAATTCCATTATGAGTCAAAAATGTGTATCCGATTAATAACCAAATGTAGGTTAATTGCTACGCATTTCAATCACTCCGTTGTAGCCCAAAATGAGCTGAAGAAAATACAAACAAGATTAAATGTTCGTCCACTTTCTGTCATGCAAGATATTCAAACACGCTGGAATAGTAGTTTGCATATGCTTGAGAGGATGAGCGAAATTAATGAGGCCATTTGCCTTTATGCTTCAAGCAGCACAAAAATAAAGCCTCTAACAGCTGACGAAAATGACATTTTAAATAATTGTATTAATATCCTTAAGCCTTTTGAAGAATTAACAAAGACTATAAGTTCAGCTGAATCATGTTTGTCAGATGTGATACCACTTGTTTCAACATTGAAAGTTGTGTTAACAAATGTTATTAAGTCTAAGGGAGTTTCAAGGATGACTGAAACATTAATGAAGGAGATGAACGACAGATTTGAAAACCTGGAAAATGATGATGCTTATACAATTGCAACCTTTTTAGATCCTAGGTACAAAACAAAATTTTTTAAACCACTTGTTTCTCAGAATGTTAAAATCAAATTAGGATGCTTATGCGATGAGATGATAGAAACAGCTAAAATAACGCCTTTCAAGAAAAAGCAAAAGCTCTCAGATACAAAAGAAACAAAATCTGTTAGCTTAGCATTCCAGCAGCAATGAAGAATCACAGTCAGTCAGAAGTGTCAAAGGATACAATATCGATTATTGAAAATTATCTGAAACTCCCACGTTTGGAGGCAGATAAAGACCAACTGGTTTGGTGGAGAGATAATTGCAAAAGTTTCCCTTTTCTTGCTGAGCTGGCAAGGACTTATTTAGCATGTCCTTCAACTAGTGTTGCTAGTGAGCGTCTTTTCAGTGGAGCAGGCCTCATTTACGACGAAAAGCGAACCAAACTTTCACCTGAAAGAGCCCAAAAGCTTTTATTTCTAAAAAATAACTTACCAATTATTAACTTCAAATGGAATATGTGAAACTGTGAAGTGTGAAGGTAATACTGAATTACTGGCTATATATATATATATATATATATATATATATATATATATATATATATATATATATATATATATATATATATATATATATATATATATATATATATATATATATAACCTTTTTCCAAATGGGTGGAGGTTGGGGAAAGAGGTTGGTGGGGTGTTCAAGAGTTGGGTCCCCGTCCCACACCCTGGTAACATAGATTCTGGATATTATATTTAAAATTCCAAGAATCTATGGCAAAAACTCTTAAAAAATTAAACTATCCGCATCCGCATCTGCGGATATCCGCAATTGAATATCCGCAACCGCATCCGCATCCGCGGATAGTAAAAAATTACTATCCGGTCCACCTCTATATATACTATATATATATATATATATATATATATATATATATATATATATATATATATATATATATATATATATATATATATATATATATATATATATATATATATATATATATATATATATATATATATATATATATATATATATATATATATATATATATATATATATATATATATATATATATATATATATATATATATATATATATATATATATATATATATATATATATATATATATATATATATATATATTATATATATATATATATATATATATATATATATATATATATATATATATATATATATATATATATATATATATATATATATATATATATATATATATATATATATATATATATATATATATATATATATATATATATATATATATATATATATATATACTTATAGGATAACGTCTATTCAGAAAACAAAGAGTTATGGAAAAATCATTTCCAGTATTGTTAGATGGTGGTGTTGAAAATGGAAAAATGAAAAGAGTTATAAAATCTTTACCGGTAAGATTGAGCATATCAGTTAGATCTGTGTAAGAGAGTTAAATAGAAAAATAGAAAATGACGAAACTGTATGAACAAAGGAATCTTACTAACTCCCCTTTTTAACAAGGACGTATGGATCATATGTAGTGTGTAATGACTATCGAAATTTCAATTCTGGAATAATAAAGAGCGTAATTTTTATTATTTTTAAATACACCATTTTCCCTCCTATTGGTAACTCTGACCATAATCTTATAGCTCTTAGTTATAATGCTTTCTCTCCAACAGCTCCACCATGCCCTAAACGTACTTTCTGGCACTTTAATCGAGCTAAATGGGTGGCAATGCGCCGCTTCTTTGCTAACTATCATTGGAGTGAATCTATCTTTGTCTCGGGGGACGCTTCTAACTCTGCTGAAAAGGTAGGGGCCGTAATCCTTGAAGGGATGGGCAGATTACATTCCATCTTCAACTAAATCTTATTCTCCTCAAAATCCTTGGTTCGATGGCAATTGTTCTCTTGCCCTTCGGGAGAGAGACAATGCTTATCGTGAATGGAAAAACTCTCCTTCTCCTATCACTCTTGCTAATTTTCATTCAGCTCGGAATCGTTGCAGGGATGTTCTTCGACGGACTAAGCGTACTTTCATAAAAAGGAAGTGCGCTGACCTCCATGGCTCTCCTACTGATAAAAATTTCTGGCCTCTTGCCAAAAATATCTCTAACAACTTCTGTAAATCTGCCTTTCCTCCTCTTATTCGCTCTGATGGTTCTGTAGCTAAAGGCTAATCTCTTCGGCCTCCTTTTTTCATCTAATTCCACCCTGCTCGATTCTGGCATCCCTCCTCCTACTCCTTCTCCTCTCAGGTGTCCCATGCCTCTACCTGTAATTACTCATGATCGGGTGCATGGGATCCTGAAATCTATGAACGTCAGGAAGGCCAGTGGCCCGGATGGCATTCCCCCTCGTGTTCTGAGGGAGTGTGCTTCCGAGTTGGCCCCTGTCCTCGTTCAGCTCTACTCTCTATGCCTTAATACTAATACTTTCCTCTATGCTGGAAGCGTGCGTTTGTTCAGCCGATCCCGAAAAAAAGGTAGCCGTTCTGACCCTTCTAACTATCGACCTATAGCTCTCACTTGTGTTCTATCTAAAATTTTTGAAACTCTCTCAACTCTCATTTCCTGGATCATTTGGAGTCTCATTCTCTTCTCTCTGATCACCAGTATGGCTTTCGACGCTCGAGGTCAACTGGTGACATACTTTCCTATCTTACTGATCTATGGTCTTCTGCCCTTAGGGACTTCGGAGAGTCTTGTGTGGTGGCGCTTGACATATCCAAGGCTTTTCGACCGGGTATGGCATGCGTCACTACTCTCCAAGCTCCCTTCCTTTGGGTTTCCTCCTTCTCTTTGCTTACTCTTGTCTAGTTTTCTCTCAGATCGTTCCATTTCGGCAGTTGTAGATGGAGCGACCTCTTCCTCCTTTTCTGTCAACTGTGGTGTTCCTCAGGGTTCTGTTTTATCTCCAACCTTATTCTTACTTTTCATTAACGATCTTCTCCACTGCACTTCTAACTCTGTTCACTCTTATGCTGATGATTCAACTCTACATTCTTCTACTCATTTCAAATCTGCTCCCTCTTTTGCTTCTAGACTTGCTTTTCGTCTTCAACTTTCCGATTCTATTCTTGCCGATCTGGATGGAATTTCCCGGTGGGGACATAGCAACCTTGTGAAATTCAACTCTTTAAAAACTCAACTTCTTTCACATCTCCCTCTCAAAAACACCTCCTAACTTTCCTATCCTCTTCGATGGCTCTCCCGTCTCACCTGTAAATAACATTAACATTCTTGGTCTAAACATAAACAACAAACTGTCTTGGAAACCACATATCACAATGGTTGCTAAAGCGGCCTCTAAGAAGCTGGGAGTTCTGTTCAGGTTGCGAGAATTTTTTTCTTCTGAGCAGTTTACTCCAAATATATAAGGGTCTTATTCGCCCTTGTATGGAGTACTGTTCTCACATTTGGGGGGGCTCCGGCTCCTCCTCTCTTCTGGATAGGGTTGAGTCAAAAGCTAAAAGATTAATAAACTGTCCCCTACTTTCAAACTCTCTTGACCCTCTGTCTCTGCGACGTGACGTTGGCGCGCTATCTCTTTTCTACAGGTACTACAATGGCAGGTGCTCGAGGGAATTGGCCTCTCGCATTCCTCCACCGTTGCGTCGTCCTCGTTGCACAAGGGGTGCCCTGCTTTCGCACCAATTTTGTGTGGACGTAGGAAATCCCAGGCTAGCCCGTTGTGGTACCTCCTTCTTTCCAGCCACCTCTATTCTGTGGAATTCTCTATCATCTTCTATTTTTTCTCCTGTATTTAATCTTCCACTCTTCAAGTCTTCCGTCTGCGCCCACCTGAGGGCTGTGCGTTAGGTGTGTGCGTTTGTGTGAGTTTTGTCCCTGTGTGTGTGCCCCCTCCCTGAAAAGGGCTCTGCCCGTGAGTGGTGGCGTTCTGTAAAAAAAAAAATGCTATGTTATCATTCAAGACCTTTGCACATTCCTGAGGAAATTTTCCTGTTTTTGCTTTTATCGACTGTATTGTTTTGGGACAGTTACTTCATGAATTGATTTAAGGTGTGCCCATAGTAAATAATTTAAGTGTCAAATCTGTAGATGTGGGTTGCCTTTCTTGCGAAAGGTCTATGTCGTTCAATCAATTTATTTTTTTATTTTTTCCGTTTAGATGTAAAATGTAGATGAGTTCCATTCTGATAAAATCACAAATTTCTTCGATAGAGTAAAGTTATTTCATCCAAGTTATGACTTATCAAGCATAGTATGTGAAAATAAAATGAACCAACTTCTATATCACAAAGTATAACAACCTAAAAAAAGATCTTGAACTGAATAACGAATGAATTTCTTCCATTCAATGTTTATTATTATCGGTAATACCTTGGATAACGTGTGCTGTTTCTTCAGTTCATGTACAAATAACTTCTTCGTTGAGCAGGTTTCGTTTTACCAATCCCTTACTGAATAAAAAGGAAAAACACAGCATACATAGACATAGCATTTTATTTTGCATTTTTGATGTGTGGAAGGCAAAATATAATAAGTTAGAAAAACAGATAGTGCTAAAGAATTTCAAAGAACAGTTTGGCTAGAAATAAGTAGACACCACAACGAGCAAGCCTTGAATTGATAATCTTGAAACAGGATTTGTGCAAAGACACATTCGTGTACGAATTTAAATTTGCATGATTATCTGTAATTTGTAATGGAGAAGCAGTAGTTAAAAATGAGTGAGGATCTAAATTTACAGAATCTGTTCCTAAATTAATGCACTCTAAAAGAATATTACCTTTAGTACAGTTACTTAAAGTTGAACCTATAAAAATTTGACTATTACTACGAAGATCATTTCTATTTCGTGTGACAAGTGTGAGGTTTTCTGGTGGATATGTTTGCAAATCTGATTCTACCTTAACTTTTAAAATGTACTTAGAATTTGGTAACAAAGTAGTTTTCTCTTTTGTAAAAACTTTATACTTAACTGT
>SEYY01000123.1:7500-25000 GCA_009176605.1 Armadillidium nasatum
CTTCTTGGTGATTCTATACTTGTGGCCAAATTTAGGAACCGTACTACTAATATATAATTTGACCATGGATTCTGAAGAAGAAAAACAACTATTTTACATTTCCTGATTCTTTCAGTAAGTTTATCTCTTCGCGGCTTTTCTTCTTTCTCATTTCATCAGATGGTCGGCGATCTTGAATGATTCCCCTTGGTGAAAATTGACCTTCCTTGGAGGCAAATTGAGGAGATATAGGATTAGAAGTAGATTCAGAAATAAACTTTAAAGAAGAAAATCATCATTTTATTCTTCCTGTCTCTTGTAGTAAGTTCATTATTTGGGGCTTTTTTTCTTTCTCACTTCTTTAGGTGCTAAACGTTTTTCTCGCTCCACTTCCGTTCGAGCAAACCTCGGCCTTTCCCTTTAATTTACATCTTCCTCTTTTCGCTGATCTTCAGAAAATATCTATTTTGATAAGTTTCATTGCCTTAGCATGAGCCGTATCGAAAAGTGCTTTCAGGTTGTCTTGAAATAATCTTTTAAGCTCCAACTTCTTCCATCTCACATGATTTCAATTTCTGCTGAGCAGAGCAAAAACTTTTTCAATATGTTTCGAAACTCCATAACTACAATTTGGTAGTAAATAACGAAACCTTGCGTACAGTTTTTGTGATGTCGGCGTTTTCTATCTTCATTTGTCTCAGAACATAGTTAGGAGTCACTGATGCCAAGAAATATCCATTAGTGAAGCTCAATATCGATACTTTGAAATTTTTTAAAAACATAATTCCTAATTGCTTGATCTAAAAATGCGTACCTTGATCAAATATATAAGCCTACAATATACATCTGTGGTTAAAATATGAACCAAAAATAGAAAACGCAAAAATTGAAGAGGACAGAAATGACCTTACAACGTTCAGCAGTACTATCACATGGCTTGAGGAGACATTAATAATAAAATACATAATAAAATTTATGATGCTGGTATTTTTTCACCAGTGGAATAAACTGGGAGGGTATGCATCACAAAATTCAATTTTTTAATTTTGGGGGGATACCCTAATATATATATATATATATATATATATATATATATATATATATATATATATATATATATATATATATATATATATATATATATATATATATATATATATATATATATATATTTTATACTGAAATCTAGGTTTAAAATCTTGTTCTTGCACAGGAAACAAGCAAGTCGTAAAATCTTTTGCTTTATTTTGTTTCTCAAGTTGTTCCTGTCACTTCTTGAAATGACCTTTGACTTTATTCTTGCTTAACATGGTTGTGCTTTCACTTTCTCCTCATATATATATATATATATATATATATATATATATATATATATATATATATATATATATATATATATATATATATATATATATATATATATATATATATATATATATTATATATATATTGATAATAGTAAAACATTGTATATGTGTTCAATTAATAATAAACATTTGACGGGACGACACTAATTGACAGTTTCGAATGGATTGTGACAGGCCTAGCAAGCGACAACCATCATTCTTATGGTTCTAGAGGCTGGGAACCCTCTTAACCAGTATATCTCTCTCTACCCATGTACGGTTTCAGAAATATGAATAATTTCTGCAGCCGACACCACCCTGCATCATGCGGGATATGGTGCTCAGTATAGAAAGAATATATATATATATATATATATATATATATATATATATATATATATATATATATATATATATATATATATATATATATATATATATATATATATATATATATAATATAATTAGACAGTGTAAATTAATATCTAAGTCTGTATTAATTTATAAAATAAACATACCTGAAGCTGAAGTTTTAAAGTTTCATATATTCCTTATGTTGAAAAGCTTATATTAAATTTTTGGTCAATAGTCACCGGAACTGCTGCAAAAAAAAAAAAAAATTTGTTAACATTTGAAAGAAGCATTAAATTTTGTTTAAAATAACATACAAACCATTTCAGTTTATAAAAGTTTTTAAATTAAAATAAGATTCTGTACAAAAAAAATGTATAATATATTACAAATAACAAATATATTGACTTTTAAAAATGTATTATTTAAGTTGCAAGTCTTTTATATATCCTCTACGGACATTATAAGCATGCAAAGTTATATGGTTAAATGTACACATGGCTTCCATGTGAGTCTAATTTGCTATATATTTTTTTTAAAGTAATTATAAACTTTATAAACCTATTAACCCTGTTATAAAAAGACTTTATTATTTGAAAGATTTAATTGGTACAAAATTCCTTTAAACAAAAGGCGACGACATTAGTGGAAATTTAATGAATGAATGAAAGAGGGAGAGAGAGAGAGAGAGAGAGAGAGAGAGAGAGAGAGAGAGAGAGAGAGAGAGAGAGAGAGAGAGAGAGAGAGAGAGAGAGACAACAAACCTCATTAACATTGTTTGCAATTTCTTTTTACTTTTTATTAGGTAATTTTGTACCAAAAATATTTATAATTTTTTTCCTTTTTTGTCTGCTTTTTGTTTACTTTCATCCCAGCCAAATACTATACCAGTATGCTTTTTAATGAAGCTATGCTGTGTCATATATATATATATATATATATATATATATATATATATATATATATATATATATATATATAATATATATATATATATATATATATATATATATATATATATATATATATATATTGTGTGTGGGGACTGTAGGTGACTAGTAGGCACTCCACAACATCATTACACTATCTTTTTACAAAATTATAAAACTGGCGTCAGTTAAAGTAGCCTTGAAGAAGCCAAAAGCGATGATTTCCAATAACAGCCTCTCAACTACACCTCACCTATCACAATTTGGGAAATGACCGTCTCCGGTGGTTGGGTTATTATCGTTACGGAATTTTCTGACATGTTTTGTTATACGGTCTCCTTCCTTCAGTAAATTCTGCAGAAATGGAGGTTTTTATTCTTTTTTTTTTTACTTTGTTGAACATCACCGTTTCTACTTCAGACCTCGACTTTTATTCTTTTCGAAACTCTGATGCTTGTGCGTTCTGACAGCAAACCCCATTCACTTACCTCTTATTGTCTCTAGCCTTAATATTAAGCCAAAGGTGATTGTTGTGTTTATGTGTTTACTGTTTGTTCTAATGTGTCTAATTTGGAGTTTTCTGAAATTTCTACCTTATGGTTCCAGATCTCTTGCCAGTCTATTACTAAATTCATTTGTTCTATATATCTTTTTCATAACTCTTTTTCATAACTGACTATCCTAAATTTTCCAGCTATTTGAACCCCAAAATTGAGCATATTCTTTCGTATTTTTCCCTTTTGAAATATTTATCCTTGGTAATTTCGATGTTCATCACCGCCAATGGCTCCTTCTAATTCTCATGATCAGATAGTGAATTATTTTTCCTTTTTTCTATCCAAAATAGTCTCCAAGCTCCCTAGTCATCATCAAGAATATGAGCGCAACATTCTAGTTGTAAACTTGCAATTTTTTTTCCATATTTTGTTAAATTCTTTTCCTATCTGGGTTGCTCCAATCACCTTATTTATGTAATCTTCTTTTTATCTCTTCAAGTTTTCCACAGTAAAGACCTCCGGTACCAATACTAGTGAATGAATATCGAAAGTTTAATATACAGCTTGACAAATTGCGAATAGTGCCTGTCGCAAAATTTGTAGTAAAATTTTGGAACAACCACTGGTTTCCATTTACACATACGAATGAATGACCTTACGAGAGATTTCGCACATCTTTGTGGTCGCTAACACCATTGAAATTCCAATTTTTTATAATATTTATTCATAATTGTTTATTTTCTAATTATTAAATCATTTTAAACTTGTTTTTCCTTTGTAAAACTCATCCTAGATTGCGTGAGCTTCGTTTATACCGTACTTAAATTTTTTTTCATTTAAGTGGTAATAATTTTTCATACATGCAATTTGGCAGGCTCTTACATTCAATTTCACACTCTGGGCATCATTCCTTTTCAGATATATATATATATATATATATATATATATATATATATATATATATATATATATATATATATATATATATATATATATATATATATATATATATATATATATATATATATATATATATATATATATATATATATATATATATATATATATATATATATATATATATATATATATATATATATATATATATATATATATATATATATATATATATATATATATATATATATATATATATATATATATATATATATATATATATATATATATATATATATATATATATATATATATTCTCCCTTGGTTGGCCTACCAAATTTGCATATTTGATTTTGAGAACAAATTATTCAACCTTAGAGTTTTCCTATACCATCCTATTTCATGTTTTCTCAGGTTTCTGAGTCTTTGGCCATATCCAAAGTCGGTGTTTTGAATCCTATCCTTCAATTATTAATTAATAATTAAATCCATTGCTTACATTTTTAAATATTCAAGTTTCTCTGAAATTAGAGTTTCGAATACCACGAAACTCCTTTCAGTAGATTCTCTGTGTGACAGAGATCACATTGTTATACTTGGTTTTCCTAATTTTTAATTAATTAATTGGGAATTAATCGTTAATTGTATTTTTTTTTTTTTTTTTTGGCTTATATTCTGTATCTCAAATTTGAACAGTTGACTCTTTGTATAGCATAGAACAATGTTATACTTAATTATTCCTTTATTGAATTACTTAAATTTATGTAATTTTTAATAAATATTACGTAATATTTTGCTACGTGGCTTCCCGCCAGCTCCAGAACATTGATGTGTTGCTTTCCACTAAAAGAGATTTTTTGAAACTCGAAAAACGGCAGCTCCATATATTTTCATACCATTTATTTCATACCATTTATTTTGTTTTCTTAAATGGTGTATTTTTATTTTAATCCCTAATAATTAAAATTCAATTTAATTATTTGTATTTGTTCAATATAATACTACAAATTTTCCACTTAACAGTTTTCCTCCCCTTTAAAAGTGGTGGAGCGGCCCTTTTCCGCCAGTTCTTAAACTTTATATACTTGCCCGAGGGTTCTGTGCATCATTCCTTATTTCATTTGACATTGCCTTCTTGCTTTATTAAAATTACCTTCGGATTTTCATTTGGAGTTTGCTAGCTATCTGTTTTTTTGCAAGTCAAACTTTTAACGTACAATTTGCCTTTCCCTTAGCACTTGCGTCAGAGTGACTGTTTCCTCGTTAGGCACTACGTTAGCACTTTTTGTTTATGGGTAGCATTCATGTCCGTGAATCACGTAACAGTAGGGTTTGACCAACGGATTGGGTCAAACGGAAACACAATCTTTATTTCGTTCATTGGTTTGTCATTCGTAACTTTTAGATTATATGATTTTTGAGACTCACAGACAAGAAGGGGGAGCCCTCTCAACTCTCCAACTATTGTTCCATTTCTTTGACCTCCGTTCTTTCTAAAGTTTTCGAATCTTTCCTTAACAGGAAGATTTGGAAACATCTCAATTCTTCTAATCTTACCTCTGATCGCCAGTATGGCTTTCGTAAGAAACGCTCTACTGTTGATCTTCTTTTCCTTCTCTCTACCACTTGGTCCTCCGCTCTTCGGCATTTAGGTGAATCTTTTGCTGTCGCACTGAACATATCGAAAGCTTTCGATAGAGTTTGGCACAAAGCTTTGATTTCCAAACTTCCCTCTTTCGGTATCTATCATTATCTGTGTGATCTTCTCTCTAATTTCCTTTCCGGTCGTTCTATAGCAGCTGTTGTAGACGGCCACCGTTCTTCCTTTAAATCTATTAATAGTGGTGTTCCTCAGGGTTCTGTCCTATCCCCAACCCTTTTTCTACTTTTCATTAATGATCTTCTTTCTATAACTTCATCTCCTATCCACTCGTATGTTAATCACTCCACCCTTCGTTACTCCTTTCAGTTTAAAAGACGTCCCTCCCAACAGCAGTTGATAGTCTCGAGAAATGTAGCTTTGGAGCAGTTAACCTCTGATCTTTCAAGTATTTCAAATTGGGACAGAGAAAACATGGTTGTTTTCAATGCCCCAAAAATTCAGTTCCTCTATCTCTCTACTCGACACAATCTTCCACACAACTATGATATCTTCTCCCTAAACACACAATTCAAACCTTCATCTGTCCTTAATATTCTCAGTGTATCTTTTTCTCGTGATCTTTCATGGAAAGGTAACATTACTTCTCTTTCAAACAAGCTTCTAAGAGGTTGAGTGTTCTGAGGTGCCTTCGTAATTTCTTCAGGCCACCCCAGTTGCTTGCTCTGTATAGGGATGTTTTTCGCCTCTGTATAGAATTTGCTTCACACATCTGGGGTGGTTCCACCAATACAGCTCTCCTTGAGAAGGTGGAGTATAGAGTTTTTCGTCTCATCAATTCTCCCGCTCTTACTAACTCTCTCAAATCTCTGTTACGTCACTCTCTCTATACTATCGCTATTACAATGGACAATACTCTTCTGAACTCTCGTTGCATACCTTCCTCCATTGAGAAGAGCTCGTGCGACACCCCTTTCTACACTATCACATTCTTTCTCTGTCCAACTCTCCGACAACAGACCTAACCGCTATGCTCAATCTTCCATATACTCTACTGGTAAAGTTTGGAACACACTCCCTTTCTCTGTTTTCCCAACTTCCTTTGACTTTCACACTTTCAAGCGCCGTGTGTCTCTGGACACGTCGGACTCTAATAACCAAGATAGGACCTTTCAAACTCCGATGGAAATTCGTAGGCCTTCAGTCTTTGCCCATCTGTCCATCGGAGAATACATATATATATATATATATATATATATATATATATATATATATATATATATATATATATATATATATAATATATATATATATATATATATATATATATATATAATATACTCGTATATATATATATATGTTTTAATATCAGAGGTGGGCATAAGCGCAAAATGAAGCGCAAAAGCGCAAAAGCGCAATTTGCGCTTTAAAATTTTTTTTTTGCGCTTTTGCGTTTTGCGCTAAATTTCGAAAATGTGCGCTTTTGCATTTTGCGCTTAACAACTTTTTTAAGAGCGCAAAAGCGCAAATTTGCGCTTTAAAAAAATATTTTGCGCTTTTGCGGAAGTTTTTTGAAATTTAGCGCTTACCAATTTGCGCTTCATCATTTTTCTTAATAAAAAACAATTTTGGGCTTATATTTCAGTTTCTTATTTAATCAGCCAAATTTTATTACTCTTTCTGCTAATTAAAAGTTAATACTTAAACTAGGAATGCCGACATATAAAAAAAAATATCGATATTTAAGAAATATCAAATTGTCCTCGATAATAAAAGATATTGTTATATATATATATATATATATATATATATATATATATATATATATATATATATATATATATATATATATATATATATATATATATATATATATATATATATATATATATATATATATATATATATATATATATATATATATATATATATATATATATATATATATATATATATATATATATATATATATATATATATATATATATATATATATATATATATATATATATATATATATATATATATATATATATATATATATATATATATATATATATATATATATATATATATATATTATATATATGGTTTATTGACTATTTTGTTTATTGGTTTATTTGTATGGAACAAAAGCCTTGTCTTCCAATATTTAATAAAACTGACAAGGAGGTAATTGCCGAGTACATCGAAATAATTACGCCTATTGCTGTTAGGCTGCATATGTTGCAGGATGAGAAGAATGCGTACGCGGGGGTTCTATTGCCTAACCTCTTCCTCCTCAAGGACAATCACGTGGAATTGCAACGAGAGGTGAAAAAACTTAACTATGCCAAAAGCTTAGTCAACTACTTACTAAAGCAGCCAAAGCCAAACAAAGGGAAAGAAAAGGGATTTGAACCGAGGTTCAGCAGGATTTTTGATGATTGTGATTTACTTAGGGCAACAGCTCTGCACCCTCACTTCAAACTCGGAGTGGCACATAGGTTAAATGAGGGGAAGTATCCAGCTGTTAAGACTAGGATATTGGAGGAAATAAAGTGTAATATTAGCATCGAATTTTACTCCTCCACATCAAGGCACTGAAGGTGATGGGAATGAATCTGAAATGGACCCATTTAAGGTGAGCTATTTTTATAATTTAGAACAATCTTTAAGCATCTCTTAACCTATATATATATATATATATATATATATATATATATATATATATATATATATATATATATATATATATATATATATATATATATATATATATATATATATATATATATATATATATCACTGAGAGATAGAATGAGGAGTGAACTGGTGAGAGAGAAACTTGGGGTGGAATCAATTTTTGAATGCATAGAAAGAAACTAGCTGAGATGGTTTGGTCACGTGAAGAGAATGGGGGAGGGAGAGAGACTGAGAGAGATGCTGGAATGGAGACCAGAAGGAAGGAGACCGGCGGGAAGACCAAGGAAGAGATGGATGGAGGCGGTAGAAGCCATACAACGAAGGAAAAAGACACTGGAAAAGGTGGAAGAGAATCGAATGTTTGAGGACAGAAATGCGTGGAGAAAATTTTGGAGGAGTAGCACCCGACAGGAGTCAGCCTACCGGTTTGGACGGTGATGATGATGATGATGATGATGATATATATATATATATATATATATATATATATATATATATATATATATATATATATATATATATATATATATATATATATATATATATATATATATATATATATATATTCATAATACACTGACATAATGTTCAAATGAAACTTAAAAAGATTTGAGTTCTTGATACCATTTCTAAATTTTTCAGAAACTGAAGGCCCCATATATCTAGCAGACACCTCTGGAGGAGAAGTTGCGGCAAACCTTGGATAGCTGGGATGCAGTAAATGTTCACCACAATACCCCTCTCACTAGGAACCTTTTTCATGTGAATAACAAGAGGTCTGGGTGGACTTGTTTATGAAGTATAATACCCCATTACCCAGCTCAGGGGCCGTGGAGAAGTTGTTTAGTCAAGGCTCTGACATTCTAAGACCAAAGAGGGCAGCCATTACATCCAGCAATTTTGAAAAATTTATTTTCATGAAAGGGAATATGACCCTTTTCAGATTGCAAGAGGAGAGCTACGAGGAGGAAGAGATCATAGATGGCTGAATAAATAATAATAAATTCTTTCTCATTTTTTGTTATATATTTGCATTTATCAAATAAAATTTAAAAATAATTCATCTTTACATCCTAGCGCTATTTTTTTTTTTTTTTTTTTTTTTTTTTTTTTTTTTTTTTTTTTTTTTTTTTTTTGCTTCAAAATTTGCGCTTTAAAAATTTTTTTTTTATTTGCGGACATATGCGCTTTTGCATTTGCGGACTAAATTTTTGAAAAAATGTGCGCTTTTGCATTTGCGGACAAAATTTTTAAAATTTGCGCTTTTGAGTTTGCGCTCTAAATTTTAAAATTTGCGCGCCCACCTCTGTTAATATACTTTGACATTGCATTACAAAGGACAATTTTACTTATTTCAATATGAATTTCGTGTATATATATATATATATATATATATATATATATATATATATATATATATATATATATATATATATATATATATATATATATATATATATATATATATATATATATATATATATATATATATATATATATATATATATATTAGGAAAAAATTTGAAGGAAAAAGGAAAAAAAAACTAAATAAAGAGTGGATAAAAACAGGAAAAAGTCAGATGGGAACAAAACTGTCGAAAATGATTAACGTAAAAAGTTCGAATAAAGTTATAGAAAAGTTTTATATAAAGAAAAAAAAAAGTTTATTTTTTGAGACCGCCACGTTTTGGCGTTTTGGTCACCGAAAAATTTCTTTAAAAAAAAAAAAGAAAAATAAAGAAAGAAAGAAAAAGAGGGATACTATTATAAAGTATGTTTGGGTTTTTGTTTAGATTTTTTTTTTTAAACAGTTGTTTTATGAGGTTCGTTCTTTTAATAATGTTGTTTTTCTTGCTTTTTTATCACTGATGTTTTTGGATTGTCATAACTTTGTCACAGTTTTGTTTTTGTTTTTACTATTATTAACACTCATTGTGAGCTCTAGTTTTCTTTTGATTTATTATTATTATTATTATTATTATTATTATTGAAGAGGTCGTAATATATGACATGCTTATAGATGGTTTATTATGCACTACAGGAATGTGTGTAACAACTGCACAATTTACACACTATTAATAATATCTGGTATGGGATTATATACATAACAATAAAGTCGTGGTAAAATCTAGACTTTAAACTAGTTAAATGCGACAAGTGTTAACTAAGACTATAGTCCCGCAATTGCCGCCAAACCTTCCGATATACATTTGGATATATATAATCATGAGAACAGAGTATACATATAATGATGTCATTTCTAACAATTATTATTATTAATGCAAAGCTTTTTTAAAGAATGCTGTAGCTCTTTTTGAAGTAATGTTTAACCGTTTCAATTTATCTTCTTTGTTACTATTAGTTATCCCTTATTCTGTTTTACTTCATATTTAATGCAATCAATGGTCTCTTTCATGTTATAACAGTCTTGTTGTTTACGTTAAAATTGTTGTTTATAAAGCGATTATTTTGTTCTTACATTATTAATTAAAATATAATAGGGAACACCTACGAGTAC
Organism: Armadillidium nasatum; assembly: GCA_009176605.1. Classification (NCBI taxonomy): domain Eukaryota; kingdom Metazoa; phylum Arthropoda; class Malacostraca; order Isopoda; family Armadillidiidae; genus Armadillidium; species Armadillidium nasatum. Next base: position 18,303 of record SEYY01000123.1, read on the forward strand.
AAAAAAAATAATTAAATGTGTTTTAGCAACAGTACTTAACGGAGTATTAAAGAAAGACTATTTTATTTGCATTAAAAATCAGAGCACTTATTTAGGTACAGGTATCTAAATAAACAAAATTAATCCTGAATCAGTGTTTTTGCCTCAATTTCATTGCACTACTGAGAAATCGTCAGTAAACAAAAAGAGCGCAAGAAAAATAGAAATAGGGAAATCTAACTTGTTTTGAGCCTACAAAATAGAAAGTAATAAAAAAAATCGGAAAATTTCAAACAAATTGGAAATTCTCTGTAAGAAGATTAAGAGATTTGTTAGAAAGGATTTGTAGAGGAATACAATGAAAGAGAAAGATCAGAGACTTAAAATAAATTGCAAGGATGATTGGAGAAATGCTGACAGTTGAAGAAATAAACATTGAAAGGGAAAAGAAAGCTTTATTGAAATAAAAATTTGAATAATAACATTAAACAAGGGATCACTCTTCATAGTAAATCCAATTATTTATTGAGTGAAATTTAAAAAAAAAAAAAAAAAAAAAAAAAAAAAAAAAAACTAATTCAATATTCTCAACGAAAGTTTATAAAACTAAACTAAGAGCAATAACCCTTTCTAATTTAATTAACTTGAAAGGATTCATTTATTTACTGATTTATTTTATTTACTCATCATTCATTCAAGAGCGACTTCGACCTCCGTGGAAAATATAAATTACTTTAATGATTCATTTATTTCTTTTTATTAAATCACAATAAACAATTTTTTTTTGTGCAAACGTTACATCATAGTTTACTGACACGAAAAACAACGAAATAAACTTATTGACGAGTGTCGTGAGTAACCAGTAACTGTTATACATCATTATGGTAACTCCTTGCAGAAATAATATCCGATAGCATGAAGTACCCAATAGAAAAAATTGCAAATATACATTTTATATATGAACGACTGAACCAGTAATTCAAAGTTGGCTCTTCGGTTAGATGCCAAACTTACCTAAATCGAAGATGTCAAACGAAGACAATGTTTGAAACAATACACCGGTGTCTCCTGGAAATAGGTACTTTCAAACTCCGAACTGATGTGTGGCCGCAAGATTCATCTGAATATCCGATGTAGAAGAGAATATACTTGATAACATTGATGAACATTATGGGAGAGCACCCGCATGAGATCCTAAATGTTACGCGTTTTCCCGGTCAATTATTTCCGTAACTACTACAGTGAACCAATATATAGTGTGACTTGCGCCCTCTTCACTTCTGATTGAAACTTAGTATACTATTTCTTTTTATGAAATTAAAGAGGTATTGTAAATGCTATGCCACAACCTCCGTGACCGTATGAATCAAGGCTTCCAATTTATATGGACTACAACCGGAATCTTGGAACATGTTCGTCAGTCAATGAAAGACGATATGAGGTTTTGTTTTGCTGTACAAAGATGTCATTTCGAGCATCGACTGTAAATATTTGCCTAGCTGATTTTTTTCAAATTACATTTATTAATCATTCACAACAAAGGGTTGCGTCTTTTTGAATCGATTGTTTTTTTTTGTTGTTGTTGTTGTTGGTGTTGTTGTTGTTGTCATAACGTAACATTAAGGTTGGCATTTGGGGTTAATGTTTGAGTTTTTACATTGGGTAAACGACTTTGCGCAGTGAAACAATAATATACTCCTGTATGTATGTATGTATGTATGTATGTATGTATGTATGTATGTATGTATGTATGTATGTAGTATGTATGTATGTATGTATGTATGTGTGTATGTATGTATGTATATATATATATATATATATATATATATATATATATATATATATATATATATATATATATATATATATATATATATATATATATATATGAGGAGTACCTTGTTATTCTAACTCTTTTACCAACTTTAAGGAGTTGGCAAAAAAAAAAAAAATAAATAAATAAAAAATAAAGACCAGAGGTCTTCACGTACTCGACCAAAGTTGTGGTAAAGAACCACAACCAGGATCAAATCAACGTTCGACTTGAATTTAAATACAGCCTTAGAAAGTTTGAAAATCATGGGAAGTGGGAAAAATAGAAGAAGAAGAAGAAAGAGTTTTCCAGATTTTACTAACCGAATACGTGTAAGAATGAGCATGGCACTAAAGTGTGGGTATAGAGAGTTGAATAGAGAAAAAAAGGAACTATGTGTAAAGACCTGTCTCACGGCTCAATTCAAACTATCAATTCAAACTAGAGTTTGAAAGGGAAGGGTATAAATGTATTAGAGATAAAGAGAGTGATGCATCAGTTCACTTGACAGAAAGAGATAGAAGAGAGTCATTGAGAAATTGTGCTATGCATATTCCTTATAAGGGCGAACAACATCTGGGATGGCATGAAGGAGTTGCAAAAGCACATCAGAGCACAGAATATCTCAGAAACTTTTGTGAAAGAAATAACATGAAATTAGTTGAAAAAATAAATACTTAAAGAAAAAAAAAAAAAAAAACGTTTCACTATGAACAGTTTTGATAAATATTTTTACTAACCAATTTAATTTACAAACTTAAACCATTAATATATATATATATATATATATAATATATATATATATATATATATATATATATATATATATATATATATATATATATATATATATATATATATATATATATATATATTTTTTATTTTACCTCTGGATGGGCAAAGGCTAGAGGCCTACCAAGTTTCCACCAGAGAGAGGAGAAAATCGGGATCCTGGTTAGAATAAAGGCCGACTTGTCCTGAGACATGGCGTTTGAAGGTGTGCAAGTCATAGGAAATTGGGAAAATAGATAAAGGGAGTGTGTTCCAGACTTTACCCGTAAATATATGTAAGATTGAGCATAGCGGTTAACTCTAGGGCCAGAGAGTTGGACAGAGAAAGGATGAAACTGTGTAGAAAGACGAGTCGCTCGAGCTCTTCTCAAAGAAGGAAGTATGCGACGAGAGAGGTCGGAAGAGCAGTGTCTATTGTAATAGCGGCGATAGTATAGAGAAAGTGAAGCAACAATTCGACGGGCAGAAAGAGATTGGAGAGAGAATAAGTGAGAGCAGGAGAGTTAATAAGATGAAGAGCCCTAGCCTCCACCTTTTCAAGGAGAGCTCTATGAGTGGAACCATCACAGATGTGAGGCGTACTCCATATAGGGGCAAACAACACTCCTATAAAGAGCAAGCAACTGGGGTGGTGTGAAGAAGTTCTGAAGGCGCCTCAGAACACCCAACCTCTTAAAAGCTTGTTTAGAAAGAGAAGTAATGTGATCTTTCCAAGAAAGATCACGAGAAAAAGAAACACCAAGAATATTAAGGAGATATGAAGGTTTGAGTTGTGTGTTTTCAAAGAAGATATCATAATTGTGCGGAAGATTGTGTCGAGTAGAGAGATGGAGGAACTGAGTTTTTGAGGCATTGAAAACGATCATGTTTTCTCCGCCCCAATTTAAAATGCGAGATAGATCAGAGGTTAGTTGCTCCAAGGCCACCGTCTTTGCGTCTATTAAACAATTGTTGGGAGGGGCGCCTTTCAAACTGAAAAGAGTAATGAAGGGTGGAGTCATCGGCATAGAAGTGAATAGGAGATGAAGTAATAGAGAGAAGATCATTAATGAAAAGCAGAAAAAGTGTTGCGAATAGGACAGATCCTTGAGGAACACCACTATTAATAGATTTATAGGATGAACGGTGGTCGTCTACAACAGCTGCTATAGAATGACCAGAAAGAAAATCAGAGAAAAGACCAAAGAGAGAGGGATACATTCCGAAAGATGAATGGTTAAAAATCAAAGCTTTGTGCCAGACTCTATTGAAAGCTTTCGATATGTCGAGGGCCACAGAAAAAGAGTCACCGAAATGCCGAAGAGAGGAGGACCAAGAGTTAGAAAGAAGAGAAAAATCACAGTAGATTCGAAAACTTTAGAAAGAACGGAGGTTAAAGAAATTTAACGGTAGTTAGAGGGTTGAGAGGGGTCCTCCTTTTTCGGCACAGGCTGAATGAGCGCACGTTTCCAACAAGAAGGGAAGGTTGAGGTAAAAAGACAAACAAAATAGTTTACCAAGGCAGGGTGCAAGCTCGTAAGCACAAGTTTTGGAGAACCACAGGAGGGATACCGTCATAACCGTACCGTTCTTAATATTAAGCTCACATAGAGAAGAAATGACATCTTCAGAAGAAATTATAATATTAGATATTAATGAATTGGAGGGGGTTGAAGGAGTAAGAATAGTTCTGGAAATGTCTAAAGTTGAATTAGAGGCAAAAGTTTGAGCGAAGAGTCCAGCTTTAGATGAAGGAAAAACGGCAGTTGAACCGTAAAAAGATGCTAGAGGAGGAAAAGAGGAAGAAGCAAAGTTAGAGTTGACATTTTTTGCAAAATGCCAGAAAGAACGTGAAGAAGAGGAACCAGAAAGATCATTGCATTTTCTACGGAGAAAACAGTTTTTAGTGTTACGAAGGATAGTTTTTGCACGATTCAGGGATAAAATATAAATTAATGAGTTTCTGGAGTTTCTGAAGGCAGCATTCCTGCGGCGGATAGAACGAGAACAAGCAGATTTAAGCCAAGGTTTGTTAGGTTTAGTAGAAGGGAATAATATTGAATGTACACCTCTATGCCAGAGAGAATCACCTCGGTAATGCGCTCTGCACACTCAGACGGGCCCCTCTCATAGAAACAGTAATCATTCCATAGAAAATCAGAAAAGTACAACCGCAAATCAGACCAGTTAGTGGCACCGAAATGCCAAGAAATGTTTCCTTGCTGAAGGCTGTGGCGGTTCTTGCGGAAGACCTGGAGAGACAAGACAAGATACAGAGATAAGATGGTGATCGGATGAACACAGAGGTGGAAATTGTTTAACAGTGTAATGAGAAGGATAAGAAATTAGGAAAATATTAAGTATGTTGGGTTCATCACCAAGGCGGTCAGGGATAAGGGTAGGGAGATGCACCAACTGCTCAAGATTGTTTTGGACAAAAAATTGGTAGGCGAGTTCACCATCTGGATCATGAGAACTAGATGAAAGTTATTGGCGGTGGTGAACATTGAAATAACATAAAATGATGATTTCAGAGAAAGGAGAAGAAGAAAGAATGTGTTGTATTTTGGAGTTAAGATAGCCGAAGAATTTTGGATAGTCTGTAGAAGTTAGGAGATAAGCAGATAGAACAAATGAATTTAGTTGTACAGTTGCAAGAAAGTTTAAGCCATAAAGTAGAGAATTCAGAAGACTCCAAATTAGAGACACGAGATCAGATAACATCATTGCGCACATATGCGCAACATCCGCCTTCGGCTGAAAATTGAGGATAAAGACAGTAGGAGGAAACAGGGTGTAGATTTGCCCCTCAACACTTTCATTCCCTCTATCACTTTATTTTTTATTTCTCTTTCCGTTCCACCCTTACCTTCTACTAGCATACCTAGGTATTTGAATTCATCCACCTCCTCGAGTTTTTCCCCCCACTTCTACACCCCTCCATTCCTCCCTTCATATTCCCCATCCCCACCTCCAGTCTTCATAACTTTACTTTTCGCTGGATTGATTTTCAATCTCATGTTTGCACATTTCCTCTCAAATTCTCTCACCAGTATTCTCAACTTCTCCAGATTCTGCCATCAACACCGCATCATCTGCAAAAAGTAAAGCGTTCACATCTCATTCACCCTCCTCATTTCTCAACCTAATACCCTTCCCTTCTCTCTCCATTTCCCTACCTTCATCATCCATCAATAGATTAAATAACCATGGCGACATTACGCACCCCTGTCTCAATCCTACTCATATGCTAAACCAATCCGAAAGTTCCCTCTTCACTCTCGCTCTTCATTTATAATTCGCATAAAAAGCTTTGATCCCCTTCAGTAATTTACCTTTCAACCTCCTTTCCATTAGTACTTCGAACAACTTCCTCCTGCATACTCTATCGTATGCTTTTCCAAATCTAGAAAACATACATACCCCATTTTATTTTTTTTTCACGCAATTTCTCGGTAATCAATCTCAGTGTGAATACCTGGTCCACACATCCACTACCCTCTCTAAAATCCTCTTGCTCCTAACCCATTCTCTCACTTGTCAATTCTTTCATATATCTCTATATATATATATATATATATATATATATATATATATATATATATATATATATATATATATATATATATATATATATATATATATATATATATATATATATATATATATATATATATATATATATATATTATATATTTTATTTTTTTTTATTTTTTTTTTTTTTTTTTTTTTTTTTTGCCTTAAAACTTAATATATATGAAATGGGGGAGAAAAAAAATTACAAATCAAGTTAAAATCCTTATATTAAATTTCTGAAAGAAAGAAGGTCAAAAAAAAGTTCGATGAAAAACATTTTAAAAATGCAAAAAAGTCCATTTTATATTATATAACTTCCGCCTAACTTCTTGCCCTAATAATAAACTTCCGAACTTCGTTCATATATATATATATATATATATATATATATATATATATATATATATATATATATATATATATATATATATATATATATATATATATATATATATATATATATATATATATATATATAATCCTTGATGCTAAATGTTACTCTCTCTGCTTAGTGAATAGTATTCATGATTAAAGTATCTAACATGGCTACGGAGTTGGC
>SEYY01000123.1:30000-35000 GCA_009176605.1 Armadillidium nasatum
CACTAAGAAGGTATTCCTGATGCTATTCCTCCTGCGGTTCTCAAAATTTGTGCTTCTGAGCTTGCACCCTGCCTTGGTAAACTATTTCGTCTTTGCCTTTCTACTTCGACCTTCCCTTCTTGCTGAAAATGAGCGAGTATTCAGCCTGTGCCGAAGAAAGGGACCTTTCTAAACCCTCTAACTACCGTCCAATTGCTTTAACCTCCGTTCTTTCTAAAGTTTTCGAATCTATCTTTAACAGGAAGATTTGGAAACATCTCAATTCTTCTAATCTTATCTCTGATCGCCAGTATGGCTTTCGTAAAGAACGTTCTACTGATGATCTTTTTTCCCTACTTTCTGACCCTTGGTCCTCCGCTCTCTGAAGTTTCGGTGAGTCTTTCGCTGTGGCGCTAGACATATTGAAAGCCTTCGCTAGAGTCTGGCACAAAGCTTTGATTTCCAAACTTCCCTCTTTCGGAATCTATCCTTCTCTCTGTGACCTTCTCTCTAATTTCCTTTCCGGTCGTTCTATAGCAGCTGTTGTAGACGGCCACCGTTCTTCCTATAAATCTATAAATAGTGGTGTTCCTCAATTCCGAATGTATTCCATATAAACTGGAAGAGCAGGTTTATATACTGTGGGAACAGGTGTAACATTTACAACAACGTAAGTGTGGCTACGAAAGAAAAAGTTCACTAAGTTGTAATCAGGAGAGTATGGTCCTTCACCAACGATTCAGAAAAGTATCTTCTAGATTCTGTCTGGCAATCAAGTTACTATGTGATGGATCTCCATTTTGTATTAACCAGAGGTAAAAAAAAATGGCTAGTGAAATGTCTTTCAAGTTATATATATATATATATATATAGTATATATATATATATATATATATATATATATATATAGTATATATATATATATATATATATATATATATATATATATATATATATATATATATATATATATATATATATATATATATATATATATATATATATATATATATATATATATATATATATATATATATATATATATATATATATATATATATATATATTAGCAGCTCATGCTCAAAAAACTTCTCGTATTTAATTTGTCTGACAAATATTCCGTTCTTCTCAGATAATCCCGAACAATATCACATGAAAGTATTCGCTGATGTCAACATTTTTTAAAAGCATGGTCCATTAATGCTCATTTTCTATATTCATAATGGGATTTAACGAGGAATTTGCCTCATCTGTGAAAAGAGAACATGAATGAAAATTTTAACTGACGCACTGTCCTAGAAACTATTAACAAAAATCAGCGTCGGCCAGATTTGAATTCACTGTACGTGATACTATAATTGATGATAGTAAAGAGTTCTTAAAATCATATGTGAAACAGGTATTCTCCATTACAATGGGTGTTCAAAAATGGAAACAACATCTCTCCCGGATACGCTGATGTATTGCAGAAAACATTCATTTCACCGAACATCTTTAAATTGTGTAAGTTTCGGCTTATAGCTGACGAGCTAAATTCGAATTACCGTATTTTAATCTATTTCTTCTGTCGAGTACTCCATACTAGTGGATATTATTACTACAAGCTTTCAAAATAAGGTAAAGACCAAGATAATAATTGTTAACAGTTATAAGTTATGCACGATGTGACGATGATTTTACTTGGTTGTTTTTAGTGTCAAGAATCTGTAATAAAATTTTTACACAAAATAATATTTACGGAGACTTTCCATAAAGATATAGTTAACCTTTAAATCAACATTAATTTGAATCCTTTTTGGAAAAAAACTTAATATACTTGTTCTATTTACAGATTCACATACACATACCCATGCGGTTACACGCACTGACAATATATATATATATATATATATATATATATATATATATATATAATATATAATATATATATATATATATATATATATATATATATATATATATAATATATATAATATATATTATATATATATATATATATATAATATATATTATGTAAGCATCGTTGTTACCACATGTGCTTTGTTTCTGAAAATATTTATAAATAATTTCGACATTATAGAAAAACCTCATTTATATCGCAGTCTATATTTATTATACATCGGAAATTTCTATCGAAATATTATTTTAAAATTATATTTTTCTGCTCTCACTCTCTCTCTCCCTCTCATTAATATATTTCTCTAAATGACGTTGATTGCATATTGAAAAGAAAATATTTCTGATTAAAGGCAAAAATCAATCAGTTAAAAACTTTAAATCTCTATATATATATATATATATATATATATATATATATATATATATATATATATATAATATATATATATATATATATATATATATATATATATATATAATATGCCAAAAATAAAATATGATTACTAAAAGAAGAAGCAAAAGTGTGACGAAGAGTCTCTGTTTACTTGAGATATGCCATGACGTCATTGAAAATGTAAATGTAGGTCAGAAAATTGCATATTTGTAAACAGTTAGTTGCACACAGATACAAGCACACTTATAACATATATATATATATATATATATATATATATATATATATAATATATATATATATATATATTATATATATATATATATATATATAATATATATATTATATATTATATATATATATATATATATTTAGTAGATTCAGGATCCTGTTTCTTAAAAAGATTTCTTTTCTTGGGAAAAGGGGAACGGTTCGAAGTGTACACTGTAGACCATCAGGACCAAGGCTACTCCAACTGCAAATAGTTAATCCTCGGCAACTGCATATCGTTGTGAATTACCCATGGGATATTCCTTAATTATTAATATTTGAACCTTAACTATTTTTAAGAAACAAATTATTATTTGGAAAATATTGAGGAAGAATTCAATTGCCTGACATAAAATCCGTTTAGCACATTTACATTCTGCCAGATAAAAAAAAATATACCTTTTATTATTTATCAACCATTCTTTTTACATCATATAATTTTTCTATATGAAAGTATATGTAAATATAAATTTCGTATTATCATAAGTAAATATTACCAATTTTTAGTATTAAACAAATATTTTAGTCAGGAACCGAAATTAATAACATTCCGACATTTCTTCCATAAAAGTTCATAACATCTCTTGAATGCTCTGACTTAAAATCCACTTACTCTATGATCATAGTATTATAATATTATATATATATATATATATATATATATATAATATATATATATATATATTATATATATATATATATATAATTGGGGCAGTTACCCTCTAATGTTATTTTAATTTCTAATCCAGGCAGTGAAAACATGGTTCTTTCCAATGCTTCAAAAACTCAGTTCCTCCGTCTTTCTATTAAATAAACCTCCACCCCACAATGACATTTTCTTTGAAAACCCACAACTCAAACCTTCATCTCTACTTAATATTCTCGATGTTTCTTTTTCTCATAATCTTACTCAGAAGGATCACATTCATTATTTTCTTTATAAACAAGCTTCTAAGACTTTGAGTGTTCGGAGCCGCTTCAACATTCCTTCACGTTACCCCAGTTGCTTGCTCTTTATATGAATCGTTCCTCACAATGTAGTATGTGGATAGGTTGAAAGAGTACTTTTGTCTTTTCAACTGTTTCACTCTCACGATCTCTTTTCATTCATTTTCTGCCCATCTAACTGTTGCGTTCCTATCTCCAAACTTTCACTATTATAACGAAAACTGTACCTTTAATATCTCCAGTAGTATGCTTCCTCCAATGAGAAGGACTCATGCGACACGATTTTCAAACAGTCTCATAATTTCGCTCTTCAACTTTTCTTAACCACTATGATCAATGTTAAATGAACTTGGATATTATATTAATTTGGATATTATTTCGCAAAATTTCTTATCTCTAGTAGAAATTGATAGAACACCGGCCTTTGCTCACTAAAGATATATATATATATATATATATATATATATATATATATATATATATATATATATATATATATATATATATATATATATATTATATATATATATATATATATATATTCCCAGCCTTCTAATTATTTTATTATTCAACGTGGTCGACAGAACCTTCAGCCATGGGGAATTGCATTTTAAATATGTTTGCTGAACAAGTGAATCAATTATATCTATAGTCATTGTTTCGATTTACACAACCAATTAGAGTATAGACCTATATATATATATATATATATATATATATATATATATATATATATATATATATATATATATATATATATATATATATATATATATATATATATATATATATAATATATAGTTAGTTAGGTAGTTAGTTAAAAGAACTAAGACAAATTTAAAAATTTATTACCGACTAGTTTCGGATGATTTAAAGCTTCTACAAATTTTCAAGGCTTTTGCATAAAATGAAGAATATTATATAAAAATTACGAAATATATAAAAGTGAAAGAAAAGAATTATTACATATAAAGTTATATCAATAAATAAATATATGAAAATTATTATACAGAAAAATAAATAAATAGTAAAAAAGTACGACCAAATTACAAAATTCTATTTCAATATCAAAATATTTTCTGAGTGAAATTTTCGTTTTAAATTGGGGAGGGGGAAAGGTGGGCAACGGAGACACTTGTAGGAGTATAAAAATAAATTCTTAGAGATGAAACAAAGCAGTTATAATATATATATATATATATATATATATATATATATATATATATATATATATATATATATATATATATATATATATATATATATATATATATATATATATATATATATATATATATATATATATATATATATACTCACAACTTTTCCCACAAACTTGGGGTGTTGACTACTACAAGCCACAACTTATCAGCATTCATCCCCTCGCCAATATTTTCCATTCATTCTTGTCCTCCGTCAACCTCAAACCCTCCTCCCATCCCAGTCCCCTATTCCTCAATACCTCCTTGACCCCACTTACCCAACCTCCCCTAGGTCTCCCCCTACCTCT
>SEYY01000123.1:38780-56280 GCA_009176605.1 Armadillidium nasatum
TCCACATAACTATGATATTTTCTTCAAAAACACACAACTCAAACTTTCGTCTCTCCTTAATATTCCTGTTGTTTCTTTTTATGTAATCTTTCTTGAAAAGATCACATTACTTCTCTTCCTAAACAAGCTTCTAAGAGGTTAGGTGTTTTGAATCGCCTTCAGAATTTCTTCACACCACCCTGGTTGCTTGCACTTTATATGAGTTTTGTTCGCCCATGTATAGGAAGCACATCACACATCTGTATTGGTTCCACATATAGAGTTCTTCTCGAAAAGGTGGAGTCTAGGACTTTTCATCTTATAAAAGCTGAAGGTGGAAATACGGTATGACACCTTCACATTGTATTAAATGAGTATGTGGAAACGCTTTCTAATTAGATTAAGGTTCTCTAGGAAAGAAGTTATCTCAACTTATAATATATATATATATATATATATATATATATATATATATATATATATATATATATATATATAATATATATATATATATATATATCCTTCATGATCTTATCATGATCGAAGAAGGTCAACATGTCCAGATACACGTGGTTTGAAAGTATGGAAGTCAAAGGAAGTTGGGAAAACAGATGAAGGGAGTGTATTCCAGACTTTACCAGTAAAGTATATGTAAGATTGAGCATAGCGGTTAAGTCTGGGGTCTGAGAGTTGGACAGAGAAAGGATGAGACTATGTAGAAAGGCGTGTCGCACGATCTCTTCTCAATGGAAGAGGTATGCGACGAGAGAGTTCAGAATAGCAGTGTCCGTTGCAATAACGATAGTAAAGAGAGTGAAGCAACAGTTCGACAGTCAGAAAGATATTGAAGAGAGTTAGTAAGAGCAGGAGAGTTGATGAGACGAAAAGCCCTAGACTCCACCTTCTCAAGGAGATCTGTATGAGTGGAACCACCCCAGATTTGCGATGCATACTCCATACAAGGGCGAACAACGCCCTCTAAAGAGCAAGCAACTGGGGTAGGGTGAAATAATTCTAAAGGTGCCCCAGAACACACAACCTCATTAGAAACTTGTTTAGAAAGAGAAGCAATGTGATCTTTCCAAGAAAGATCACGAGAAAAGGATACGCCAAGAATATTAAGAACAGATGAATGTGTGTATTGTGTGTTTTCGAAGAAGATATCATAGTTGTGTGGAAGATTGCGTCGAGTGGAGAGATGGATTAACTGAGTTTTTGAGGCATTGAAAACAACCTTGTTTTCTCTTCCCCAATTTGTTATACGTGAAAGATCAGAGGTTAATTGCTCCAAGGCTACCCTTCTCGAGTCTAACAACTGCTGTTGGGTGGGACGTTTTTCAAACTCGAAGGAGTAATGAAGGGTGGAGTCATCATCATAGGAGTGGATAGGAGATGAGGTAATAGAGAGAAGGTCATTAATGAAAAGCAGAAAAAGTGTTGGGGATAGGGCAAAACTCTGAAGAACACCACTATTAATTGGTTTAAAGGAAGAACGGTGGTCGTCTACAACAGCTGCTATAGAACGATCGTAAAGGAAATTAGAGAGAAGATCACAGAGAGAAGGATAGATACCGAAATAGGGAAGTTTAGAAATCAAAACTTTGTGCCAAACTCTATCGAAAGCTTTCGATATGTCCAGCGCGACAGCAAAAGATTCAACGAAATGCCGAAGAGCGAGGACCAAGTGTCAGGGAGAAGGGAGAGAAGATCATCAGTGGAGCGTTTCTTACGAAAGCCACACTGGCGATCTGTGATAAGATTAGAAGAATTGAGATGTTTCCAAATATTCCTGTTAAGGATTGATTCGAAAACTTTAGAGAGAACAAGAGGTCAGAGAAATAGGACGGTTGTTGGAGGGTTGAGAGAGGTCCCCCTTCTTTGGCACAGGCTGAATGAGCGCACGTTTTCAGCAAGAAGGGAAGGTTGAAGTAGAGAGACAAAGACGAAAAAATTTACCGAGGCAGGGTGCAAGCCGGAAGCACAAGTGTTGAGAACCACAGGAGGAATACCATCGGGACCATACGCCTTTTTAGTATTAAGCTCAGAGAGAACAGAAATGACATCTTTAGAAGAAATTCTAATTTTAACCATAATTGAGTTAGAGAGGGTTGAAGGAGGAGGAATAGCTCCGGAATCGTCTAAGGTTGAATTAAAGGCAAAATTTGAGCGAAGAGTTCAGCTTTAGAAGAAGGTAAAACAGCAGTTGTGCCGTCGGAAGATATTATAGAAGGGAAAGAGGAAGAAGCAAAATTAAAGTTGACCTTTTTTGTAAAATGCCAGAAAGAACGTGAGAAAGAAGAACCAGAAAGATTATTGCATTTTCTACGGAGAAAAGAGTTTTTAGTGTTACGAAGGATAGATTTTGCTCGATTCCGGGATGAAATATAAATAGCGTGAGTTTCTGGAGCTTGAAGACGATGGTAATTCCTGAAGGCAACATCCCTGCGGCGGATAGCACGAGAACAAGCAGAGTTAAACCAAGATTTGTTAGGTTTAGTAGAAGGGAATGAAAATGGAATGCACGCCTCCATGCCAGAGAGAATCACCTCGGTAATGCATTCTGCACACTCCAATGGACCCCTACCACGCAAGCAATAATCATTCCAAGGGAAATTGATGAAGTACGACCGAAAGTCCGACCAGCTTGCGGCACGGAAGTGCCACAAACGTTTCCTTTCCGTAGAAGGGGGTCTTTCCTGCGGAAGACTTGAAGAGATAGAAGAGGATACAGAGATAAGAAGGTGATCTTAGGAACCCAGAGGAGGAAAGAGTTTAACAATATAAGGAGAAGGATTAGAAGTTAGGAAAAGGTCTAGAATATTGGGTTCATCTCCAACTGCTGCACCAACTGCTCAAGGTCGTTTTGGATAGCGAAATATAAGGCACGTTCTCCAGCTGTATCATGAGAACTAGAAGAAAGCAATTGGCGGTGGTGAACATTGAAATCACTTACGTAATTTGATAATGATGATGATGATGATGATGATGATGATGAAGATATATATATATATATATATATATATATATATATATATATATATATATATATATATATATATATATATATATATATATATATATATATATATATATATATATATATATATTAACTGACTGCTGTCGGAATCACTCGCATTGGGAAACAGCTGGGAAAGAAGAAAAGAGAAGAGCCAGAGAAGGGATTGAGAGTGTTGTAAGATTTTCGAGGAACTATTAGAAGAGGAAAGAAGATGGACCTGAAGAATTAACGCCAGATATTGTAAATAAGAAGATAACTAAAATTTTTGAATATTTTAAAATATTTTGATTTTTTTTTTTATTAAATCAGAATTAGAAATTAAATTTAGATTAAATAATGAAACTAAATTAATTTTAAACGGACTATAGAGGAGGAGCAACAAAATTTAAAATAACATTTCTTTTCAACAAGTAAACATTTTAAAAAGACATTTTAAAGAGAGTGTGAAATTATATTTATACATATATATATATAACATCTGGTTGTTAAAACGGATTGGGATTTCGTCGCAGTCAGGATAATTGAAGTATTTATTCTTCGCATGATTTTAAAGGCTGGGAACCTTTTTAACCAGGATTTTCGTCCCATGTACGGTTGCTGGAACATTATGTTTCTTTAGCCGACGCCACCCTGCATCTTGCGGGATACGGTGTATTGAATAAAATATATATATATATATATATATATATATATATATATATATATATATATATATATATATATATATATAATATATATATATATATATATCATTGATGGGATGGGCATATTTATTCCATCTTCAACTAAATCTTTTTCTTCTCAAAATCCATGGTTCGATGGCAACTGTTCTCTTGCCCTTTGGGTGAGAGAAAATGCTTATCGTGAATGGAAAAACTCTCCTTCTCTTATCACTCTTGCTAATTTTCATTCAGCTCGGAATCGTTGCAGGGATGTTCTTCGACGGACTAAGAGTACTTTCATAAAAAGGAAGTGCGCTGACCTCCATGGCTCTCCTACTGACAAAAATTTCTGGCCTCATGTCAAAAATATCATTAATAACTTCTGTAAATCTGAAATTCCTCCTCTTATTCGCTCTGATGGTTCTGTAGCTAATACTCCCTCTGAAAAGGCTAATATCTTCTGCCTCCTTTTATCATCTAATTCTACCCTGCTCGATTCTGGCATCCCTCCTCCTACTCCTACTATTACCTGTAATTACTCATGATCGGATGCATGGGTTCCTGAAATCTAAGAACGTTAGGGAGGCCAGTGATCCTGATGGCATTTCCCCTCGTGTTCTTAAGGGGTGTGCTTCCGAGTTAGTGCCTGTCGTCGTTCAGCTCTACTCTCTATGACTTAATACTAAAACTTTTCCTCAATGCTGGAAGCGTACTTTTGATCAACCGATACCGAAAAATGGTAGCCGCTCTGACTCTTCTAACTATCAACCTATAGCTCTCACTTGTGTTCTGTGTAAAATTTTTGAAACTCTTATCAACTCTCATTTCGTGAACCATTTTAAGTCTCATTCTCTTCACTCAGATCACCAGTATGGCTTTCGACGCTCGAGGTCAACTGATGATGTACTCTCCTATCTTACTGATCTATGGTCTTCTGCCCTTAGGGATTTCGGAGAGTCTTGTGTGGTGGGGCTTGACATATCCAAGGCTTTTGACCGGGTATGGCATGCGTCGGTGCTCTCCAATCTTCCTTCGTTTGGGTTTCCTCCTTCCCTTTGCTTAGTCTCGTCTAGTTTTCTTTCAGATCGTTTTTCGGCAGTTGTAGATGGAGCGACCTCTTCCTCCTTTTCTGTCAAGTGTGGTGTTCTCCAGGGTTCTGTTCTATCTCCAACTATATTCTTACTTTTCATTAACTATCTTCTCAACTGCACTTCTAACTCCGTTCACTCCTTTGCTGATGACTGAACTCTACCTTTTCTATTAAAAAATTTCAAATCTGCTCCCTCTTTTGCTCCTAGAGTGATTTCTCGTCTTCAAATTTCCGATTCTATTCTTGCCGATCTGGATAGGATTTCCTGGTGGGTTTATAGCAACCTTTTAAAATTTAACTCTTTAAAAACTCAACTTATTCACATCTCCCACTCAAAAACACCTCCCATCTTTTCTTTCTTTTTCAACGGTTCTCCCGTTTCACCTGAAAATAACATTAACATTCTTGGTCTAAACATACACAATGAACTGTCTTGGAAATCTCATATCACAATGATTGCTAAAGCCGCCTCTAAGAAGCTGGGAATTCTGTTCATGTTGCGAGAATTTTTTTCTTCTGAGTAGTTACTCCAAATATATAATTGTCTTATCCGCCCTTATCTGTTCTCATATCTGGGGGGGGGGGGGGCTCCGGCTCCTCTTCTCTTCTGGATAGGGTTGTGCCTAAAGTTAAAAGATTAATAAACTGTCCCCTACATTCAAACTCTCTTGACCTCCTATCTCTGTGACGTGACGTTGGCGCACTATCTCTTTTCTATAAGTACTACAAAGGCAGGTGCTCGAGGGAACTGATCTCTCGCATTCCTCCACCGTTGCGTTGTCCTCGCTGCAGAAGGGGTGCTCTGTTTTCGCACCAATTTTGTGTGGATGTCAGAAACTCCAGGCTAGCTCGTTGTGGTGCCTCCTTCTTTCCAGCCACCTCTGTTCTGCTTAACTTTTTACCATCATCTATTTTTCCTCCTGCATTTAATCTTCCACTCTTCAAGGCTTCCGTCTGTGTCCACCTGAGGGATGTGCGTTAGGCGTGTGTTTGAGGGAGTTTTCTTCCTCTGCGTGTGCCCCCTCTTTGAAAAGGGCTCTACCCGTGAGTGGTGGCGTTCTGTAAAATTTATATATATATATATATATATATATATATATATATATATATATATATATATATATATATATATATATATATATATATATATATATTATATATATATATATATATATATATATATATATATATATATATATTAGTGATGGCACAAGCATTCACATCATCATCAAAATTAACAATTCGCATCCGCATCCGCACTTAAAAAAATTCAACATCCGCATCCGCATATGCACTATAAAAAATTAAATATCCTCATCCGCACTTTCGAAAATTCAACATCCACATCCGCATCCGCAAATTACAAAATTTAACATCAATCCATCACTAAATATATATATATATATATATATATATATATATATATATATATATATATATATATATATATATATATATATATATATATATATATATATATATATATACAACATTTCTCACAATTGTGAGGTGGTGTCTACCGTAAACCACAATCATTCCTAATACTCATAAACTTGCCACTCTTTTTCCAGTCACTTCTATCCTTCGTTAACCGCACTCCCTCTTCCCATCTCTATCTTTTTTCCCTCAATAACTCCTTGTCCACTCTCATCCAACCTCTTTTCGGTCTCCCTCTAAATCTCATACTCACAATTTCTTAAGCGAACACTTTTTTTTTTTGCCAATCTCTCTTCATTCATCCTACAAACATGTCCAAACTACCTCAGCATATTCTGTTCAGCTCTCCCAAACTCCTTCTCCAACTACACATTTCCCTTATTTTAACATTCCTGACTCTCTCCTTACAACTTATTCCACACACCGCTATCAGACCCTTCATTTCGAAAACCTCAACCTTTTTCCTTTTCCTTCCATTCAACCACCAAACCTCGTTACCATACAACTACCGGTGCACACCACCATCGAGCATTTCATCTCCACCTCTCTGGATAATCTTCCTCTGTTCCATATATTCCTCAAACCCCTTAGCACTTTCTCTCCTTCTCTACCTTCATCGTCCATACTACCATCTCCACTATGGACCGACCGTGGTCCTGGCACCGGCCCCGGCCCCGACCCCGACCCCGGCTAAAAATCAGGGAATACCAGGGTTTGCCTACCGCTGTTAAAATGGAAAATTATACCTATTAATGGTGAATTATCGATCAAAATAAATAAATAAGTAAAAAGTACCACGAATTGTAATTCATGTCAGGAGTTGAATGCTAATAAATAAAGAAAAATATGACGTCACAAGATTTTTACATTCGTTTTTGAAAATGTTTTAGGATGTATACAGTGTTTCCAGAATTAACTAAAAAGTTGTTAATACTTCTCTAAAAACAACAAATTGTTTTTAAAAATAAAATGTTCCTAAACCTATCATGAATGTTTGTGCGACGTTCGCCGCCGTTGGCCTGTTCTGCAGCCGGACGCTAGTCCTCCACGGACATGAACTTGAAGATCATACAGATTCTGAATTTTTTAACTCAGACTCACTTCTTCGGATTCAAATTTACGTCATACTATTGATGGCGTCAAAAGGAAAAATGTGCGTGTGCCCTCGCAGGTCACGTCATGATACAATAAATGATTGTTACATAATGATGCTGTCACTGACGTAAGCGTATATGTAATAATTCGATATATTCGATGACGTAAGTGTGATTATGTAACAATGTATGATGATGACGAAGCGCAATTATTACTTAAAGATTTCATAATTGCTATGTAAAGTTATTATGTAATGTCATAGATAATATAATTATTGTTATTTAAAAATGGATGATTATATAATCAATAAAGTAATAGCAGTTACAAAGTCAGAAAAGGAAGAGAAAACGTTGCGCATGAATAAATTAAATTTAAATTCTGAGATTTGATCCAGTTTGGTGTAGTTGTAACATAAGATTTCAAATCAGAAGGATGAGGTTCGAATCTTGGTCATTCGATGACCAAATTTTAAGAGTTCGTATCCTGGATTGGTAATATTGATGAAGTTTATTTTCACTCAATAGATGACGATACGATCAAGAAAAATTCAAAATTAAATTCAAGATGGAGGAAACCATATGTTCAAAAGAAAGTATAAGGAGATGAAAACCACGTGAACAGAATTCCAAAATGTAGGAAACCAAATTCAAGATGGCGAAAGTCAAATCCAAGATGACGGAAATTAAATCCCAAATGGCGGAAACAAAATCCAAAATGGTGGATGTCAATTTCAAAATGCAGACGGATGACGTCATAGTTACATGACCAGTGCCATGACCTCACAGGGTCAGGTGTGTGGGAGCACATGCGCATATGTGTATGACGTCATCACTGATGCCCTCATAAATTATGCCTTACCCTCAGTGCCAGGTATCGCTGGCTCCATTATCCATCTTATAACAATGCGCTTGGTACAATGAAGTGTGCAACGTGATTATAGTTGCTAGTAATTGCTAGAAAGAGCTAGGAATATCATCCAGGTTAGAGCATTGGTTAAGCCCTGGCACTATCACTAGAGAACCATGAGGGTCAAATAAAGGATGACACGTACGAAAGAAAAGGGACGGAGCTTAAAGGATTATAGAGTTATTAAAGGGGTGGGCTTAAAAGATTAATGATATTAACATTATAAATTAGATGTCAAAATTAACGAATTATCCGGATAATCCTTGTTAAAAATACTTCACAAAAGAGCGTGGGGTCGATTTCTCTCCCATTTTACCCTCAAACTGCCTTCAGTCAAAAGTACTGCTCTAATATATATATATATATATATATATATATATATATATATATATATATATATATATATATATATATATATATATATATATATATATATATATATATATATATATATATATATATATATATATATATATATATATATATATATATATATATATATTCTACTGACTATAAAAAATTCTTCGACTATTTAAGCTCCAAAATAGAGCACATTCTATCCTCTTCTCCTTTCTCTAAAATCATCATTTTAGGTGATTTCAATGTTCACACCACCAAAGCTTTCCTCTAGTTCTCAATCTCCAGCCGGTGAACTCGCCTTCAACTTTTCTATCCAGAACAACCTTGAGCAGTTGGTGCAACTCCCTACCCGTATCCCTGACCGTCTTGGTGATGAACCCAACATACTTGATCTTTTCTTAACCTCTAATCCTTCTCCTTATACTGTTAAACTCTTTCCTCCTCTGGGTTCATCCGATCACCTTCTTATCTCCGTATCTTGTTCTGTCCTTCAAGTCTTCCGCATGAACGGCCCCCGCCTTCGGCGAGGAGACGTCTGTGGCACTTCGGTGCTGCTAACTGGTCAGACTTGCGGTTGTACTTCTCTGATTTCCCATGGAATGATTATTGCTTTCGTGGGAGGGGTCCCTCGGAGTGTGCCGAGCGTATAACCGAGGTGATTCTCTCTGGCATGGAAGCGTACATTCCATATTCTTTCCCTTCTACTAAACCTAACAAACCTTGGTTTAACTCTGCTTGTTCTCGCGCTATCCGCCGCAGGGATACTGCCTTTAGAGATTACCGTCGTCTTCAAACTCCTGAAACTCATGCTACTTATATTTCATCCCGGAATCGTGCAAAATCTATTCTTCGAGATACCAAAAACTCTTTTCTCCGCCGCAAGTGCAATAATCTTTCTGGTTCTTCTTCATCTCGCCCTTTCTGGCATTTCGCAAAAAATGTCAACTCTAACTTTGCTTCTTCCTCTTTCCCTCCTCTAGTCTCTTCTGATGGCACAACTGCCATTTTACCTTCTACTAAAGTTGAACTCTTCGCCCAAACTTTTGCCTCTAACTCTACCTTAGACGATTCCGGAGCTATTCCTCCTCCTACAACCCCCTCCAACTCATTTATGCCTAACATTGTAATTTCTTCTAAAGATGTCATTTCTGCTCTCTCTGAGCTTAACACTAAGAAGGCGTATGGTCCTGATGGTAATCCTCCTGCGGTTCTCAAAACTTGTGCTTCTGAGCTTGCACCCTGCCTTGGTAAACTATTTCGTCTTTGCCTTTCTACCTCGATCTTCCTTTTATCTTCCCTTCTTGTTGGAAACGTGCGCTCATTCAACCTGTACCGAAGAAAGGGGACCCTTCTCAACCCTCTAACTATCGTCCAATTTCTTTAACCTCCGTTCTTTCTAAAGTTTTCGAATCTATCCTTAACAGGAAGATTTGGAAACATCTCAACTCTTCCAATCTTATCTCTGATCGCCAGTATGGCTTTCGTAAAAGACGTTCTACTGGTGATCTTCTTTCCCTACTTTCTGACTCTTGGTCCTCCGCTCTTCGGGGTTTCGGTGAATCTTTCGCTGTGGCGCTAGACATATCGAAAGCTTTCGATAGAGTCTGGCACAAAGGTTTGATTTCCAAACTTCCCTCTTTCGGAATCTATCCTTCTCTCTGTGACCTCCTATCTAATTTCCTTTCTGGTCGTTCTATAGCAGCTGTTGTTGACGGCCACCGCTCCTCCTATAAATCTATAAATAGTGGTGTTCCTCAAGGATCTGTCCTTTCTCCAACTCTTTTTCTAATTTTCACCAATGATCTTCTCTCTATTACTTCGTCTCCTATACACTCCTATGCCGATGACTCCACCCTTCATTATTCCTTTCAATTTGAAAGACGTCCCTCGCAATAGCAGTTATTAGACGCAAGAAGGATTGCCTTGGAGCAAATGACCTCTGATCTATCTCTCATTTCAAATTATGGCAGAGAAAACATAGTCGTTTTCAATGCCTCAAAAATTCAATTCCTCCATCTTTTCTACTCGACACAATCTTCCACACAACTATGACATCTTCTTCGAAAACACTCAACTCAAACCTTCATCTGTTCTCAATATTCTCGGTGTTTCTTTTTCTCGTGATCTTTCTTGGAAAGATCACATTATTTCTCTCTCCAAACAAGCTTCTAAGAGGTTGGGTGTTCTGTGGCGCCTTCGTAGATTTTTTACGCCACCCCAGTTGCTTGCTCTGTATAGGGGTGTTGTTCGCCCCTGTATGGAGTATGCCTCGCATATCTGGGGTGGGTCCACACATACAGCTCATCTTGAAAAGGTGGAGTCTAGGGCTTTTCGTCTTATCAACTCTCCTGCTCTTACTAACTCTCTCCAATCTCTTTCTTCCCGTCTAATTGTTGCGTCACTCTCTCTATACTATCGCTATTACAACGGACATTGCTTTTCTGAACTCTCACGTCGCATACCTCCTCGACTGAGAATGGCTCGTGCGACACGTCTTTCTACACAGTCTCATCCTTTCTCTGTCCAACTCTCCGACCCCAGACTTAACCGCTATGCTCAATCTTACATGTACTCTACTGGTAAAGTCTGGAGCACACTTCCTTTATCTGTTTTCCCAGCTTCCTTTGACTTGCACACTTTTAAACGCCGTGTATCGGGTCACGTCGGCCATTAGCGACCCCGAATCCGATTGCTTCCCAACTCCGGTGTGTATTGGTAGGCCTTGGGCCTTTGCCCACCGGAGGAGACATAAATATATATATATATATATATATATATATATATATATATATATATATATATATATATATATATATATATATATATATATATATATATATATATATATATATATATATATATATATATATATATATATATATATATATATATATATATATATATATATATATATATATATATATATATATATATATATATATATATATATATATTTTAAAAGTTTCTTAACGACAATCCTTCTAGTCTAAACTTTTAATACTTCTTAGCTTCTTCGATATGACAAAAGGTTTAAATAAATCTTTACTTGTAGTTATTATATATTTACATGGTAGCGTGAATAGATGTAAGCCGAGTTAGAAAGGCGTTCTTATATCTCTTCAGAAGATTTTCGATGAGTTCACGACGTTAATCCTGAAGAATGGATTTATCCTCTACCTGAAGGTCAGAGCTTACTCTCACCTAATGGTCAAGAGCTCCATATAGTTCTTCTTATAGTTGGTTAATTCTCTTGTTGAGTCTTCTATTTTGTAGTTAATCTTCTATCTTGAGTTAACAATCTTGACTGACCCTTTTTCTAGCTTCAACCCGTTCTTTTATCTTCTTAAGAATTAAAGGGTTTACGCAATTTTATTGTTTCATTAATTTTATTTAGCGTAAAAGTCATTAATAAAATAATATCGAAGTTTATCAATTTAAAATAAATAAATGTTTAAGTTCGATATTTATGAATGAATTTAAAGTCCACTATTATTCAAATATTCATTCATAAATATAAATAACTAACATGATATATTTAAAAAGAACATAAAAGTTGAGAAATTGAACTTTTACATTATATATATATATATATATATATATATATATATATATATATATATATATATATATATATATATATATATATATATATATATATATATATATATATATATATATATATATATATATATATATATATATATATATATATATATATATATATATATATATTTCTGGAAGATAAGAAGATTTGCCACCTCTAAGGCAAAATCACTTCATGTTGCAACTGAGAATCAACTTACCCGGAACTTTACCACTGAGCTATCTTAAAAGCGAAAATAAACTGATTCAAGAAAAGCTTCAAACGACCGAACTTTCCTCATGTCGATTTAACCAGGTTTTCACCCTACCTTCCTCTCGATCTTTAGATTTTATGTTATGAAATATATTATAAAACTAATCATATTAATTCCTGTTATTGCAATATTTAAATAAAAAAAAAGCAATGAGTTCAATTAATAAGAGGGTAAATTCATTGACTCTCATTTGCAACATACAGTCGTTCAACCTCTGAGGTGGCAAGTATTCTTTCTCTTCCCGCAAGGGATCAATATTTACTATATTATTGCATTGTCCTGTTTTTGTTCCTGTTGAAGGAGGGGACTTTTCTACGAAGTTTATACCTTAAATCTGTAAGTGGGACCGTACCTTGCAGTTATTGTAATCTTTATAATATATATATATATATATATATATATATATATATATATATATATATATATATATATATATATATATATATATATATATATATATATATATATAGTACCATAAATATTTGTATCTTTTATTTTCAAGTTAGTCTTCTTTTACACAAGTTTTTTGTACAGTATATTTATAGCACCCAAGTGTGTTATTCTAACATTTTTAATAAACTAGTCATCCTCCGATATAGGCATATACCGGCAAAAAAGATACCGTAATAATCGATATATCGTTCCCAAATATTGTCGATATATCGTTCCTAAATATCATATTAAATAATTTCAAAATTACTAATATTATATAAATAAATATATATATAAATGTCGGGTATGCAAATATAAAAAGATCGATATATCTTTTCTTTATATTATACAAATTTAAAAAGATCGATATACCTTTTCTTTCTTCGATCTTTTTATATTTATATAATAGAAAGAAAATATATATAGATCTTTTTATATTTGAAATTTTGTAATTATTTTTTAATAGAAAGAAAAGATATATCGATATTTTTATATTTGTAATTTTGAAATTATTTGATATGATATTTATGAACGATATATCGTTCCTAAATATCATGTCAAATTATTACAATATTACAAATATAAAAAGATCGATTTACCTTTTCTTTCACTCTCTCTCTCTCTCTCTCTCTCTCCATATATATATATATATATATATATATATATATATATATATATATATATATATATATATATATATATATATATATATATATATATATATATATATATATATATATATATATATATATATATATATATATATATATATATATATATATATATATATATATATATATATATATATATATATATATATATATATATATATATATATATATATATATATATATATATATATATATATATATATATATTTCAGATTGGATATTGGGGACATAGCATTAACGGGGAGTGCCAAAAATGTAATTGCAATTTAATTGGAACCCAGGATGGCCAGTGTGACGACGAAACAGGATTATGTTTTTGTTTGCCTGGTGTTGGAAGCCCTGAATGTGACAGATGTCTCCCTGGGTTTTGGGGATTTTCCAATAAAGGTTGCAAACGTAAGTATTTTTTTCCATTTTTTATATATTTTTATTTTCCAATAAAGTTTAATTTATTTTCATGATAATAATTTATTTTCATTATACGGTGATATGTATCGTAGTGCATTTCGATTCACAGGGATAAAAAGTGGTTAAAATAACTTACTTTGTTTTAATAAAAACCTAAATTATATAGTCCTTTATTGCCTTTTAATACCTCAAAACAGCTTGTGAGCCTTGTCAACATCCAGGAAGGAATTGTGATTTGAGAACGGGAAAATGCGTTTGCCCTCCTAATACAGAAGGTGATAAGTGCGAAAGGTGTTCCCAAGGATTTTGGGACTACAGTGCTGATATTGGATGTCGGGTATGCAATTTATTTTTTATATTTTATTTTATTAAAATATATATTTTAGTCTTAAACTATTACCGGTATCTATTTTAAGCTATATGAAGTGCTGCAACATCTGATCAGTGCTACGGAACATAAGTTTTGGATCTGCAACATTTTTTTTTTGTGAAGCTAAAAAAAAATTTTCTTTGGTTTGGTCAAATAACGATCGAAAGACTGCGGAGAGTGCTCATCTACAATCACTGCCGATGTTCGAAAATTGATAATTCAGCGAGGTCTTGTACATGTAACTGACATAGACTTTCCTGTTGACTCTAAAGGTAGGAAGTTTCCTACGAGCTACTACGTAGACGACTGTGCAATGGGCAACAATTTCTCCGAATTTGGTTGACATACTCTATAACCAAAAATTCTGTATATTGTTATGCCTGCAAACTCTTTGGATGTTTTCATTCATCTCTAGTTGGAGACCAAGGATATTCCAATTGGTAAAACATGACCAAAGTGTTGCCTAGTCATGAGAAGTCTCCGACTTATGTAAAAAATTGACATTTATAGCGTGAGTTGAGCATGCGTTTACGTTTGGATAAAACAATTGATAAAGAGAATGAACGCCTCATTCAAGCCGAAACAGAACATTGAAATCAAATGGCATTGTCCAATTTCTTGGTACTCAAGGCTTAGCGTTTAGAGGTACCGATGAAACTCTTGACAAAAGTAACAGTGGAACTTTTTCGAAATTGGTACAGCACATTGCAAAATTTGACAATATTATGACTGAACATGTGAGGAGGGTCACTATTGACAATGAATGTGTACATTATTTAAGTAAAAGGATGCAAAAGGAATCCATTGGCTTTGTGTCAACCAATATTCAAGACACAATTTTAAATGAGCTCGAAAATGTAAAATATTATTCAATCATACTTGACTGTACACTGATTTAAGGGTAAGGATTAAAATTAATGAGAATCAGGAAGTAAGCGTAAAGTAACACTTTTTAGGCTTTGTAACTGTCACAAGTATTACAGATGAAGGTCTAACAGAAGCAATTTTTAATGAGTTATGTAAACGGAATATCCCTCTAAAAAAACATGAGAGGTTAGGGGTATGACAATGGCTCTAACATGAAAGGAAAACATGTTAGAGTTCAAAAGTAGAATACTAGGCCTTAACTCTCGGGACTTTTTTGTATCATGTGGGAGCCATTCCTTAAATCTTATTGTAAACGATACTGCCCGGTCTTGCAACAAGACCTAAAATACTTCAAAACATTTATACGAAGGTATAGGCTTCAAGAAGCGTAAAACTTCTTTTCTGCATCAACATACAGCTGGAGCATTTTAAAGAAATACTCTGCCACACTGACAGTAAAACCTCTCAGCAGCACTCGTTGGGAAGGTAGAATTGTGGCCATATTGTCTTTAAGGTACTATCCTGAGGAAATTTATTATTATGTATATGAAGCCTCCTAAGATGAAAAAATTGACGCTTTTGGCAGAAATACTGCTTTGTGAATTGCTCGAAAACTTCAGAGTTTCAAGTTTCTTTGGCATGAGATACTGTTTAAAACAAGGTTAGGAAAATGTTACAAAAAAGTCACTTTCATCACAAAAAATGACTATGTGGACTCATTTCCTAACGTTTTTGTAAGCTTAAGAATACTTCTCACTCTTCCAGTGTCAGTGGCTAGTGATGAGCGGAGTTTTTCCAAGTTAAAATTATAGTTATTTAAGATTAACCATATCTCAAGAACGATTGAATGGACTTGCTTTGATGACCATTGCAAATGACATTCTTAATGAAATGGATACAGATGCAGTAATAAGGAATTTTGCCAAAATGAAAGTCAGAAAAATCTCTTTATAACATGAATTTTTGTCTTTTGAATTTTGAGTAAAAACATAAGCAAGAAGTTTAGCTAATAATTAACATAATTCTGTCAGTAGAAAATACTAGGTAAATATGATAAACTATACTTTTAAAAAAAATCAATTACCATGATACCAACAAACCTATTTTGAAGAACATTGCAATTGGAATAATAATTTGCAGATTTTTTGTCCATTGCAATTTACAATATACTTATATAATACACATTTGTTATCAATTTATCACTGCAGTGGGGGTGCCAAAATATTGTTAGCTTGCACTTAAAAAATGTCTAGAACCAATCCTGATGGAGTCAGATTCACAGTCGGAGCTAAGTGTTTTAAAATGATGAAGTCAGAGTCGGGACAGATATTTTAATTTTATTGAGTCGGTGGTGGGAATTTTAAAATGATGGGATTTATATCGGAGGCAGATATTTTAAAATGGGATCAGAGTCGGAGGCAGATATTTTAAAATGATGAACCAGAGTCGAAGACAGGAATTTTAACAATGGAGTATCAATCACAGTCGGATCTGGAGTCAGAGTTGGAGGCAGGTATTTTGCAATGATAAAGAGAATAAGAAAATATAAATTAAAGACAACAATGGGTTAGGCTACAAAGAATTACTTTCTTTATTAACTCACTCGGTTTTCCTATTGAATAATAATCATTGCTTAGCCATAAATGAATAATTCCTTTGAAATTATTTTCGCTTTTTTCCTGTTTGGGGCAAATTTCTTTAACTTCCATAATATTTAAGTAATTTAATCTTCGACTCAGGAAAAAAAATTACAGGTAAAGAGAGTTTTCACATACCATATACTTATTCTTGTGCTATCCTCACCACACCACACTACACCCCACCATTGGTTGCCGCTAACCAGCAAATCATCACACTACCAATTATCATATCGCGCATCTCTGCCAGAAAAATTAAGTGTACTAACTACATCGCTTTGCACATATATATATATATATATATATATATATATATATATATATATATATATATATATATATATATATATATATATATATATATATATATATATATATATATATATATATATATATATATATATATATATTGTATGATCGCATATTCGTGTACTGTTTATAATTAAGATATTATTATGTTGAGATTTCTATTATTACACGAATCGGATATACAAATATAAAAATAACATGTGCGATAAATTCCAATAGTAATGTGACAAAAAAAACTCAGTTAACTTAATACATTTTATTTACATAAAATACAAAATCGGGTTGTTTGGTAATGTAGTTTATAGGTACGAGCGACTTTGGAAACATGAATTCTTTATATTTAGATGTTATTTCAATTATATTTTAAATGTTACCTGAGATATTACGAACCATCATCTCAA
>SEYY01000123.1:61280-76280 GCA_009176605.1 Armadillidium nasatum
AGAGTCTGGCACAAAGCTTTGATTTCCACACTTCCCTCTTTCGGAATCTATCCTTCTCTCTGTGGCCTTCTCTCTGATTTCCTTTCTGGTCGTTCAATAGCAGCTGTTGTAGACGGCCACCGTTCATCCTGTAAATTTATTAATAGTGGTGTTCCTCAAGGATCTGTCCTATCCCAATACTTTTTCTGCTTTTCATTAATGACCTTCTCTCTATTACTTCACCTCCTATCCACTCCTATGCTGATGACTCCACCCTACATTATTCTTTTCATTTTGATAGGCGCCCCTCCCAAGAACTGTTAATAGAGGCAAGGAGGGTGGCCTTGGAGCAACTAACCTCTGATCTATCTCTCATTTCAAATTGGGGCAAAGAAAACATGGTCGTTTTCAATGCCTCAAAAACTCAATTCTTCCATCTCTCTACTCGACACAATATTCCACACAACTACGATATCTTCTTCGAAAACACGCAACTCAAACCTTCATCTCTCCCTAATATTCTAGGTGTTTCTTTTTCTCGTGATCTTTTTTGGAAAGATCACATTACATCTCTTTCTAAAAAGCTTCTAAGAGGTTGGGTGTTCTGAGGCGCCTTCAGTATTTCTTCGCACCACCCCAGTTGCTTGCTCTGTATAGGGGTGTTGTTCGCCCCTGTATGGAGTATGCGTCATACATCTGGGGTGGTTCCACTCATACAGCTCTCCTGGAAAAGGTGGAGTCTAGAGCTTTTCGCCTTATCAACTCTCCTGCTCTCACTAATTCTCTCCAATCTCTTTCTGCCAGTCGAAATGTTGCGTCACTCTCTCTTTACTATCGCTATTACAATGGACACTGCTCTTCTGAACTCTCTCGTCACATACCTCCTCCATTGAAAAGGGCTCGTGCGACTCGTCTTTCTACACAGTCTCATCCTTTCTCTGTCGAACTCTCCGACCCCAGACTTAACCGCTATGCTCATTCTTACATGTACTCTACTGGTAATGTCTGGAATACACTCTTTTTATCTGTTTTCCCAACTTCCTATGACTTAGGCACCTTCAAACGCTGTGCATCAGGTCATGTCGGCCTTTGATTTGAACATGTTCCCGACTTTCCCCCTAACTCTGGTGGAACATTAGTAGGCCTCTGACCTTTGCCCACCAGAGGTGAAATAAAAAAAAGAATATATATATATATATATATATATATATATATATATATATATATATATATATATATATATATATATATATATATATATATATATATATATATATATATATATATATATATATATATAATCATCTTCCCCCAGGGAAGGACTTTTGTCCTGTCAGTGGGATCTTTCGAGGAAGATCCTTGGGTTTCAAGGGCCCACGGAGAGATACCGCTGGCTGGGCCAGGCCTATCTCGAATGCCGGAGATTATTCCCATCAGTGGCAAGAGCACTCCACTGATGTACTCGCTTAATGACTGAGTCATTCGGAGCTAAGCGCAAGGAGAAACCGCTCACATTTCCCGCTCCGGCCAGGCCTCGAACCCGGGATTTCTCGCATGCTATGACGAGTGCTCGATCGACTGAGCCACTATATATATATATATATATATATATATATATATATATATATATATATATATATATATATATATATATATATATATATATATATATATATATATATATATATATATTATATATATATAAATATATAAATAAATAATATTAATAAAAAATAAAAAAATTGGTTTAAACCAAAAAAACCATGGTTTTTTTCAGTTGGTTTAAACCAAAAAAAACCAATTGGTTTAAACCATCTGGTTAAAACCATGCAACCCTGATATTACATATATATATATATATATATATATATATATATATATATATATATATATATATATATATATATATATATATATATATATATATATATATATATATATATATATATATATATATATATATATATATATATATATATATATATTAGGGATGGAGCGATACCAAAATTTTTACCGATACCGATACCTAAAAATTCCCTGAAGCCGATACCCGATACCCGATACCTGAAAATATGCCGATACTTGCCAATACTACTACCGATACCACTACCGATACCGATACTTTACTCCTATACAAATTTTTTGCCGATACCGATACCGATACTGAAAAGGCCGATACCGATACCGATACCGATACTTCACTCCATCCCTATATATATATATATATATATATATATATATATATATATATATATATATATATATATATATATATATATATATATATATATATATATATATATATATATATATATATATATATATATATATATATATATATATATATATATATATATATATATATATATATATATATATATATAATAACATCATAGAATAAATTTGAAGAATGTAGAATTGATGCTCTGTATAAAGGAAATCTACAGAAGAAAATTCATAGAGAATATATGTATAAAAAATATAAAGGATTTTAATATAAATGAGATACACCTTTGAATGATTTTCTTACGGGCTAATTTTGAAATTACACTTTTCAAATAAATTTCTGATTTAAAAAAAAATAAAAAATAAAAATAGTGTGAAGTAATTGGCTCTGATATTTTAATTATTGACTTCATAAAAACTCTTTTGATTCGTTTTAATTAGCACCTGAAAGATAGAAGATTAGGCATGTCATTCAAAAGCTAGTGTTTTATTATTTTATGTGATTTCATCTAAACCTTTTGCTTTCATGAAACTATAAACATTTCTATTTTATGTTGTTTTATGTAAACCGTTTCGTTTTATACTATTGAGAAAAAAAGTAACTTTTTTTGATATTTTGATATTTTCTGGGGACAGAAAGTATACCTGACGGTGATTTCGTTACTCTTAGTGTTTTCTGGAACACAACACAAATCCCTACCATTGCACTAGAGGCAGAGAGGTATAGAGTGCCCAACAGCAGCAGCAGCTATAGGTACAGCGGCACTAGTTGACTATGGTGTTGTCAGTGAAGATGACAAGACCAATGTTATAGATCCTAAGGAAATCTGGAGAGCACCTGAAAAGCTAAAAAAAGACCTGACGAAAACAACACAGGAAGAAGAATTGAGAATAGTTGCAGTGTTTTTTGATGGCAGGAAAGACAGCACCCTGATCAAGGAAGAGAAAGGTAGTAAGTGGTACAGCTGTAAAAAAAGGTAGAAGATCACTATGTCATGGTTGGTTAACCTGGAACTGTCTACCTTCAACACATTACTGTAGACAGAGGGACAGGTGAGGCTATTGCAGATGGGCTTCATGGAGCATTATCAGACATGGGAATTGTTGACAGTATCATTGCAATTGGAGCAGAGAGCACACATGTCAACACTGGACCTAAAGGTAGAGAAATTCAACTCTTAGAGCAGCAGTTACATAGACCTCTGCGGTTGTTCATATGCAGTCTGCATGTGAATGAACTCCCTCTACGCTATCTGTTTAAAAAGCTCATAGGTTCTAGTGAAAGTCTCACTCAGTGGAAGGGACCTGTTGACAAAGTTCTACTACATGTGAGACCCTTCCACTTGAAGTCTTCCAAAACATCTCAGTAGGTGACCCACTTCCTGATGTTGACATAGACGACATTAGTAGAGATCAGGGATACCACTACTGAATTGTGACAGCTATAAGAACTGGTGTTGTTACTGAGGATTTAATGCTTGAAAAACCTGGGATTATGTCATTAGCAAGGTGGGTTACTACTGACAGGAGAATTTGTCGCCTCTACATAGCAACAGCAAAACCTACTGCAGAATTACAGTCATTGCCCAAGTTTGTTGTGGTTTGCTATGCACCAGCGTGGTTTCAAATGAAATGCAGACCCATATGCACTGATGGTCCAAAGCATTTGCTGCAACAGATCAAAATCTAAAGACACTTGACCAAACCAGACCAGACATTAATAGTATAACATTTCCTGTCATCAAAAGAAACGGTTACTGAGCTCACCAAGAAAATGTGCTACTCTCAATGTTAGCAGACGATGATGAAGAAAACAGAAAAGTTGCTATCGGTACAATTTAGGCAATAAGGCAACAACCAGGTCCAAGTCAACATATCAGAGAATTTCGTCCACCGCACATCGCTGACAGTTGTCAAACACTGAAAAACCTACTGACTCCTTTAGATCAGTGCAGGTTCGAACCATCTATGACACGAAACTGTCTGATGAAGAGCTTAATAGCTTTATGCAGCATCCTTTTCATATCACCATACCGTGCCACA
Source organism: Armadillidium nasatum (assembly GCA_009176605.1). Taxonomy (NCBI): domain Eukaryota; kingdom Metazoa; phylum Arthropoda; class Malacostraca; order Isopoda; family Armadillidiidae; genus Armadillidium; species Armadillidium nasatum. The sequence goes on from SEYY01000123.1 coordinate 65,529, forward strand.
CACAGGGAGTGGAAAGATGTGTAAAACTGGTGACTGGAGCATCTGGCGTGGTAGGTGGAGCAGATGAAAGAGATGGATACATTCGTGCAGTATTTAAATCAAGGTAATTTATGCCATTATATGAATCAAAACGACTTTTCTGCACTAACATTAGACTAAAGGCGATAGAACACTATGCTTGTATTTTGGTAGTAAATGTATTACTGTAAATGACTAGTAATATATTTCGTTTCATTAACCGATTTTCGTTAACTTTAAGGTGAAAAAATGGAAACTTCCTAAACAGATGAACGTTTTCGATTACACTTTTGAAAAGAGCACGTCTGAGTGAACAAAATTTCAAATGTTCATCTTTAATTTCAAACATTTGCCCCAGGACGACACGGGCTAATATATATATATATATATATATATATATATATATATATATATATATATATATATATATATATATATATATATATATATATATATATATATATATATATATATATATATATATATATAATGTTTGGTAACTGCTGGTTCGGGGAATCGAACCAGAGCCCCAAAAGATGGAAGTCCGTTGCGTTGACCACTACTCCTCTGATTGTTCAAAAGGAAATAATCCAGAACTTCTACTGGCATATTGCCTAGTGAAAAGTCCCTTCAATACTTCCCCGACCACAACTTGGGCGTAGCGTCAACATGGGCCAGGTTCTGTCCTCGATATAAATTGCAGTGCAGATGTTATAATTTAGATAACCACTATGATTAAAAATTAACCGTGGACGCATTAATTTATTAATTTAAGTTGTGGTCGGGGAGTATTGAAGGGACTTTTCACTAGGCGATTTGACAGTAGAGGTTCTGGATTATTTCCTTTTGAACCATCAGCGGAGTAGTGGTCAACGCAACGGACTTCCATCTTTTTGGGCCCGGGTTCGATTCCCCGAACCAGCAGTTACTAAACATTATAAATTAATGTATCCACGGTTAATTTTTAATCATAGTGGTTATCAAAACTATAACATCTGCACTGCGATTTATATCGAGGACAGAACCTGACCCATGTTGACGCTACGCCCAAGTTGTGGTCGGGGAAGTATTGAAGGGACTTTTCACTAGGCGATATGCCAGTAGAAGTTCTGGATTATTTCCTTTTGAACCATCAGCGAAGTAGTGGTCAACGCAACGGACTTCCATCTTTTGGGGCCCGGGTTCGATTCCCCGAACCAGCAGTTACCAAACATTATAAATTAATGCATCCACGGTTGATTTTTAATCAGTGGTTATCTAAATTATATATATATATATATATATATATATATATATATATATATATATATATATATATATATATATATATATATATATATATATATATATATATATATATATATATATATATATATATACAGAATTGAGCATTAACTCGTTAATCTATTAATTGTTAATTAACGTTGTTAAATATTCCATTAACGATTAACGTTTTCGTTAATAAAAATCAGTAACAGACTTATTAATGCTTTTACATTTTCTTTTCGTTAACGCAAGTCCGTTAATCGAAAATTTTGAAAAAAAAATTAGCCTTTTCTGTCATGTACATTGAGTATAAAATTTAGTTCTAAATGGTGTCTTGATAGTTCAGAACTATTATTCCTTGTTCATACGGTACACAACGTAAGCCAATGATAACCTTTAAACCAGTTCGTTTTTACTTTTTAATGTCCACCTCCCAATTTTAATATTTATATGTAAATAAAATTGTCCATCCGCCCATCAAATCAAAATATCCTATAAACTTTAAAAATAATCTTGATGATAAATATATATTTGATTATTTGAATGATATACCATACTACACATATCATTTTATTCCATTTTGTTGACAAAAATCAATATTGATCAAAGTTTGCTTGAAAATTTTCTGCAAAGTTTATTTATTTATATTAGAAAATATGGGACTTTACTTCCAACAATTATTGCGACTATTTTTATGCTCAAAGATTTACAGTCAACTGACCTCGTTTATTGCAGCCCCTTGGTCAAGGCACTTTTGGGAGACATTGAAAAAAGATTTGGAACACTCCTAGAGGTGTGGTGATCGTAACTCTGCATTGCATCTTCATAGAGAAGAAAAATAACACATAATCGATATGAGTTCAGCAAAGTTGCTATTTTCCTGCCAAAATAACGATAATAGAGAGTTTTTAGAATCTTTCATCATTAAAAATACTGTTAATTTTAATCGATCCCCTGGTGAAGTGAAAATTGATGATATTTTGAATAATTTAAAAAAAGATGAAAAGTTTTATAAAAATATTTTGGAAGAAACATTTTCATGCTAATTTTTGTACATGATTAAGAACCAAAAAAATTTGTTTAAGTCTTCGTCTTGGAGTAGATATTTCAGTTTCCTTTTCTTCACTCCCCACAAATACCTTGAATAAAGATCTCCAGGTGTTGAGGTCGAGAGCTTGCTTTTAACATACTTAATAAGTTTTAGTTATTTGTTATTCTTTTATCTTTTTATGTTCTTTTCGTTTTAAAGTAATAAATTTTTGCTCTTAGGTTGAAGTTAGGGTGTTTATAGAAGAAATATAAATAGTAATAAATTTTTTCTTTCTTCTGGATTTAGTATTTAATGCTCCATTGTTTTTAAACATTTTTTTGGGTTCTAAGAATAATAGCATAAAGATGTTGAAGTTATGGTATCACATTTTTAACTTTTCAGTAGTTGACAATCCACACTTTTAAGCTCATGGGAAAAACTTTTTAGAATTAATTAAGTGTTGTGTGGATTTAATAGATGATTTTATAAAAAAAAAATTGTATTTAACGTTAGCGATTAACGACATTTATCGTTAATTAAGCGTTAATTTCTTTGCAAATTAAGGAATAAACGATTAATGTCATTAACATTTTCGTTAAACGGAATAACGATTAACGATGTTAACTTCTTGATTAACGGTTCTCAGCTATATATATATATATATATATATATAATATATATATATATATATATATATATATATATATATATATATATATATATATATATATATATATATAATATAAATATAATGAATAAAAAAAAAAAAAAAAAAAAAAAAAAATTATTTTATTTTTATTTTATTGTAAATGCATTTTATTTGATTTCATAATTTGAATATTATTTTAAATATTATTTGGAAACTTCTTTTACTGGCAACTATGGTTTGAGGTATTTTTCGGTTAGGTGAATTTTGAAAATAGAGCCCAAGTGGAACCGAGATTGAATATACATGTTTTTAAGTTAAGAATACTTTGAATAAATTTGGTACTGATTTTGTTTGTGCCTTAATAATTGAGTGATTTAATAAATAAAATCTTATATAATATTTTCTAGATATATGATAATAAATTGTTAATTGTTGCTCTGAGTTTGATTGCTCTTGTATTGCTTGTGCATAATTTAATCATAGTGAAAGCTGAATCTTGATCTAGATGACCCTAAAGTATAAAATACAAATTCATCCTTTTTACATATATATATATATATATATATATATATATATATATATATATATATATATATATATATATATATATATATATATATATATATATATATATATATTGAAAAGTATTTACATCTGAACCCTATTGTAAAGTTAGTGTAAGTTGTTAAAGAGTTCAGTGAATACTTCAAAAATAAAAATAAGTGATATCTAGAAAAACAAATTTCATGAGTTTGTATGAATTAAATAAAACACAACTAAAATTTATAAGTTTACTTAATAAGAAAATAAAAACAAAAGAAATGTTTATACAAGGAAACAAACAAATAAATAATGGTAAGCGTAGTAAAGCAATTTAAAGGCTAAAGGACTGGTAATTTAACAAGATACTAATCAATATTAAAATAGACTAAATCGATATATAAGTAAAAAAAAAACACATCTAACTAGAGGTTTATCTTCTTTAATTAGAGAAATAAATGTGTATCTACATTTATCTCGAAACATATGTAAGAATAAGTTTTCTGACGGAGAAACAATCTCCTTATATGTTTCACTTTCAGATGAGCTCAAAAAGCTAACTGAAACTCTATGGACTGAATAAATCTACTCAGTCAATGGTCAAAAGTAACCATCTCATAGAAGGGAATACTGAGAGTTATACAACTCGTCAGTCGTCTAAGAAAATAACTCTACTTCCTTAGTCTCCTCTCCCCACCCGTCTGGTTACGTAAAAATTCGACTCTTATATCACTGGTTAGCCAGTTATTAATTTTAATAATTTATTCATTATATAAATATTCCACAAACATAATTTTAACAATCAAAATAATATAATTTCATAAAATAAAAGAAATAATATTATAATAAATTCTTTAAAAAGGGGTAGCTAAAATAAAATAAATATAATAACATTAATATAGGCAAAACTGTTCACAAAATACACAAAAATAGTGTTCCCTTCTATAATTTTAACTAAATAATAATTATTATACAATACGTAAATTTTAACACAATGTCCTTCATATAAACTTAAGTAAATAATGTATATCGATTTATTATAAAATCTCGTTCTAAGAACTAAATACATATATATATACAAAGTGAAGTTCAAAAACTATAAATGTCTATTACTTAATAGAGATATTTATTTAATTCTTCTAAATTCGTTTTTACGAAAATGTACAACAATAATTAATTAATAATATATATTGCTCCGTTTTTAAATTGTGCATTTTCTAAAAAAACGAATTTAGAAGTAGTCACAACAAAAATTATTCGTCACATAAAACATTTCTTAGAACTAACAAGAAGAAAACGAAGGAGAAAGGGACAAAGAAGAAGTAGAAAAGTTAGGAGGAGGAGGAAGGGGTGAAATTGGTCTCGGGGGTAATCTAAACAAATTCTGAAATTCTACATATCTTTTATGGTCATGCACAAGATTAATATGCTTTGATTCCTCTTTAGATTTAACAACATTTTCTTTCGAACCTTTCGAATCTGACCTTTTCTAATCTATTACTCTTTTTATCCAGAATTTTTCCTTAGTTGAATTCTTCACATTTGAAAGTGGGACTCTAATTGGATTTTTAACGTTCCTAGGACCTTCATTCATGAATATAAATCTCCACCATTCTTCTTGGCTTACTCTTTTTAATAAGTTTTTGAAGTCTACTCCTAGTCTTAATTTTTCTAAGTCGTGATTACTGTATTCCACGAAGTTAATGTAATTAAATTCTGACTTTCGGAATATTTTGTATAATCTTACTAAAATTTCCTTCAATAGAGCACTTCCGGTATTGTCTTGCTTCAGATTGATGATCGACACATGTACTTTATTTCCTTTAAAGTATTCTGGTTTGAAAAAACCACACATAAGGTTTTTCTCTCATTCTCTATCAACATTTGTATGTTGACTGGCCATGATACTTTGTCTTCAACGTTTTTGGCTAATAATCTAAAAAAAGTATTTGGATAGATAGGTTTTGCTTTAGTACTCACTACGTTAATTTTTAGTAAAATTATTAAGTGAAGTCATATTTAATTAATTATTTTTAATTAATTAATATAATAATCTAAGGAGAGAAAAAGAAACCGAGGTTAATATAAACAAACTTACTTATAAACCTACCTTTTAAGTTTTTCTAAAAAATATCGATTGAAAGAAAAAATAATTTTATAACATAAATAATATGAATAAATAATATAATGTCTTAATCTAAGCCATTCGATTCTAACAACTGATTAGAACGAAAAATTAAGCCAATAAATTGATCTCTGAGTATCTTATAATAGCGCAATTATAAGTATAGTCACAATGGCAGCTTGACATAAGTTTTCTCCTTAGAGATTTAACTTATTTGAACCTAATCGGTCAAGAAATCGGAAAGCATACAAAGCTTATCCTCTGCGAGACCTACACAAGGCAACATTTCTCGTGCCTTCTCAATTATTTAACCCTTCATTGAAATATCATAAGAAAATCTTTATGTATAAAAAAATAATAATACATAATTTATAAAATAATAATTACTAATCCTCGTATATTCGTTTAATACAATCATCAATATTTAACGAATTATAACATAACGACTTCATAAACACATTTCTTCCAATCGAGTGACACTTGATTTTCATTAACTAATATTTCATAATTTAATTCTTGACTTTCTTAAAGGTGATTAATATACCTAACAACATTACTTTACTTTCTTACAAATCTTTTATGTTATAAATATATATAAACATGATTTAAATTTTTAAAATAACCTTTAAAGAAGAATGCAAGAGTAATATTCAACTAACATGATGGAACTAACTCTATCCTAATATTATTCCAATATTTTACCCGAATTCACCGAAATTACAATAGAGACCATATTAAAGAAAGGGAAATATTATATAAATGATATTTAAATAATAAATTACACCTACATTAAAATACGAAACATTTGAAAGAGGAAAAAAAATTAATATATTTAATCGCAAAATATAAAAGAAAACGTATTAGGAGGAAACATAATTTCTCTTTAAGGCAAACTTACTATTTTTTTTTTTTTTTTTTTTAAATGAAAGTATTTTCTTTATGTAATTATTTGACTATTATTATTCATTCACATTTAAGTCATACAAACTTTATGAAATTTGTTTTGTGTTTTTTTTTTCATAAAAAAAAAATAAAAAATATGAAGTATGAAAAATTTGTTATGAGAAATGTTTTAATCATAATATAAACTATTTAAAACAAAGTGTTTTACTATATATATTAGTTCTATCTTTGGTCTTAAGCCAATAAGGAACAATAAAGGTTATTATGCTTGTAATTTAATATTTACTTCCTTTACTAATGGGTCAATCCATTTTTTCCGTACCGATGATGGTCGCTCGATAATTTTAGAAAACTTTTATATTTTGCATGGCGTTAATGTTATCCCTGGGAAGTTCAAAACCACTATTCGTTTTTGTAGATTTACTCTGGTTGTAACAGGGTGAGCCAAAATGTTAGACCAGGTGGAGCCAAATTTTCACTTAATAGAGGCTAACATTTTAAGTAATATCTCCATATTGGTAAATCTTATACCAAATTTTATAGAGATTGATTTGTTAGGGATACTTTAAGGTACATTTGGCCTTTCCTGTTTTTTTTTGTGAAAAAAATATTTCACCATGAAAATGAATCCCAAAAATTGTGTTAAAAATCGAAGAAATTTCCATTTTCGTGGGTGTATTATTAAAAGAAGGAAATAATTTAACGATATGAAATTTTGTGTGATGATACATACTAAAGTATGGTTTAACTTAAATCTTATTTGAAGTTGGGTAAATATTTTTAAAACAATTTACAGGGTGTTCAAAAATCAATTTTTCGGAAAATTGGTAACTTTGAACCTTAATATCTCTGGTGGGGGAAGTGCTAAAAATCTGAAATTTTTCACACATTATACTACTACTATAGATGTTCCTTGACCTGCAATATTAACTTTGGTATTTGCTTGTTTTAAGAAATACAGCCATTCAAATATGCCAAAAAAAAAAAAATTTAAAGTTGTGTTATGATACCTATAATTATAGTTGTTATAGTTCAAGACAATACATAGACAAATGAAATAGTGTGGCATCAAGAAGAAATGAAAACAAAGTTAAAAAAATTTAATTATAAGGTAATATACATAAGAATGTACCATTATATCTACTTTAAATGACAAAATTAACTCAATAACTTTTAAAAAGTTGATATATATATATATATATATATATATATATATATATATATATATATATATATATATATATATATATATATATATATATATATATATATATATATATATATATATATATTGGCAAATCTCAAAAGTCACCATTATATTTCTAAAATTCAATCGCGATTTTTGAAAGAAAAGAAAGAAATACTATCTGAAAATGAATGTATAATCTTGGCTGATTTTGCCGAGAACTACACGTACGTAGTCCAAGACGAAATTCAAGGGTATCATTGGGTCAATGACCAAGTTACTTTGCACCCATTTGTTCTATATTTTAGAGATGAAAATAGTAAATTAAGAAGTCACTCTCTTTGTGCTTTAAGTACCTACTTAAAGCACAACACATCAGTTGTTCACGTCTTCCAAACATATGTAGTAAAATATATTAAACATAATTTGCCTAAAGTTGAAAAGCTAGTTTATTTTTCAGATGGAAGTGGTAGCCAGTATAAGAATAAAAAAAATTTTGTTAACATTTGCCATCACCAAAAAGATTTCGCATTAAAAGCTGAATGGCATTTCTTTGCATCTTGCCACAGGAAAAATGCCTGTGATGGGGTTGGAGGAACAACAAAGCGCGAATTAAGCAAAGTCAGCTTACAAAGAACAACAACACACCAAATTCTTAATATTGACCAAATATATTCATTCTGCAAAGAGAAATTAAGAGGAATAACTTATTTTCTCGTAAAAGAAGAAGAAATTAATGAACACATTGAAAGAGTTAAAACGAGATATGAAAATTGTTTGAGAATTAAGGGAACAAGAAACTTTCACAAATTCTTTCCACTTTCAGAGAACATAATTAGGTGCTATCCAACCTCAAAAACCGACGTTTACGAAGACCACTGTCAGCAAAATTGTTTCATTAAGTTTAGAGATAAAATGACACAGTAGGTTGCGTATATGATGACCAATGGTGGATTGGAGAGGTAGAAGAAATAAGTGTGGAGAACGATGATGTTTACAAACATTTTTATCATCTTTCCGGACCCAGAACTTCATCCAAGATGTCAGCTTGCGATCGGGTATGGATCCCAATGAAAAATATTTTAAGAAAACTTTCTGGGCTTGAAATGAAAATGTCATTAAAAGGCAGAAATTACAACATCTCAAATAAAGTTTCCGAAGAAATCTCTCTTCTTCTGAACATTCAAAGTTATAGCGCAAAGTAAATATATATATATATATATATATATATATATATATATATATATATATATATATATATATATATATATATATATATATATATATATATATATATATATATATATATATATATATATATATATATATATATATATATATATATATATATATATATATATAACCGCTCAATTTTATTTTGCATTTAAAGGTTTTTTTTTATGTTATAATCATACCTTTGATATATATATATATATATATATATATATATATATATATATATATATATATATATATATATATATATATATATATATATATATATATATATATAAATATGTAGATCAACTTTATAAAAGTTATTAAGTTAATTTTGTCACATAATTAAATTTTTTTAACTTTGTTTTCATTTCTTCTTGATGCCACACTATTTCATTTGTCTATGTATTGTCTTGAACTATAATAACTATAATTATAGGTATCATAACAGAACTTTAAAATTTTTTTTTTTTTGGCATATTTGAATGGCTGTATTTCTTAAAACAAGCAAATACCAAAGTTAATATTGCAGGACAAGAAACATCTATGGTAGTAGTATAATGTGTGAAAATTTCAGATTTTTAGCACTTCCCCCACCAGAGATATTAAGGTTCAAAGTTACCAATTTTCCGAAAAATTGATTTTTGAACACCCTGTAAATTGTTTTAAAAATATTTACCCAACTTCAAATAAGATTTAAGTTAAACCATACTTTAGTATGTATCATCACACAAAATTTTATATCGTTAAATTATTTCCTTCTTTTAATAATACACCCACGAAAATGGAAATTTCTTCGATTTTTAACACAATTTTTGGGATTCATTTTCATGGTGAAATATTATTTTCACAAAAATAAAAAGGAAAGGCCAAATGTACCTTAAAGTATCCCTAACAAATCAATCTCTATAAAATTTGGTATAAGATTTACCAATATGGAGATATTACTTAAAATGTTAGCCTCTATTAAGTGAAAATTTGGCTCCACCTGGTCTAACATTTTGGCTCACCCTGTTACAACCAGAGTAAATCTACAAAAACGAATAGTGGTTTTGAACTTCCCAGGGATAACATTAACGCCATGCAAAATATAAAAGTTTTCAAAAATTATCGAGCGGCCAACTTCCATTATTTTGGTACGGAAAAAATGGATTGACCCTAATGAAAGTTGCAATGTATAATTTTTTGGGTTGTCCCAACAAAATGTCACAACGGATTCAAGTCCTGTCGCTGCCACCAATGAAAAGTATTTACATCTGAACCCTATTGTAAAGTTAGTGTAAGTAGTTAAAGAGTTCAGTGAATACTTTAAAAATAAAAATAAGTGATATCTAGAAAAACAAATTTCATGAGTTTGTATGAATTAAATAAAACACAACTAAAATTTATAAGTTTACTTAATAAGAAAATAAAAACAAAAGAAATGTTTATACAAGGAAACAAACAAATAAATAATGGTAAGCGTAGTAAAGCAATTTAAAGGCTAAAGGACTGGTAATTTAACAAGATACTAATCAATATTAAAATAGACTAAATCGATATATAAGAAAAAAAAAAAAAACACATCTAACTAGAGGTTTATCTTCTTTAATTAGAGAAATAAATGTGTATCTACATTTATCTCGAAACATATGTAAGAATAAGTTTTCTGACGGAGAAACAATCTCCTTATATGTTTCACTTTCATATGAGCTCAAACAGCTAACTGGAACTCTATGGACTGAATAAATCTACTCAGTCAATGGTCAAAAGTAACCATCTCATAGAAGGGAATACTGAGAGTTATACAACTCGTCAGTCGTCTAAGAAAATAACTC
>SEYY01000123.1:78780-83274 GCA_009176605.1 Armadillidium nasatum
TGTTACCAGTTTTAGCCGACCCACATGAGGTTATATAAAAGAACTAAAAAAATTGTCAAATTTCTTAGGTTAAAAATCCTTAAATTCTTCATAAAATTGTTAATATTTGTTCAATGTTTATAGATTTTACACTAAAAGATGCAGAATTTAATTTTAAACAATGTTTATTCTATGACATTTTCTTGTAACACCTATATTAAAAAGTTATTTACAGAAAACTAAAAGCAAATCGACTTTTTTTTCCAAAAATTGACTCATTTAATATCTATTTGGCTGTTTTTCAGGTACATAATTAAATAAATATCATAAATTTTAATATATTTAGCGATGTCTACAAGAAAAACAGCAAATAAATCAAATAAATACATTGTGGATGAATGCTTTAAACCCTTAGAAGAATTTCCTTTTAGAAAACTTCTCACTTTAAAGCAAGTGCTTGAAAGATGTCTTTACTTTAAAGACTATAGGAAAGACAGTGTTCAGAGGGATGTTAGTGTAGAACTATTCAATCTATGGGTATATTATAATGTTTATCCAATATCTGTCATTGGAATTAAAACAAAGCTCAGCAGTTACATTGAAAATTTTTATAAATTTGTGAACTATGACAAAAAGAAAATAGGACAAAAATATGAAACAGATGCAGGAGGTTTTATAGAAGAGGCAAATCAACTATTTGATGTACATCGAAAAGACCACAAGAAACTAGCAGAAATTGAAAAGAAGTTCTATTAAAAATGGCAGATGAAGATTACAAGTTTTATGAGGTGAGTATAACACCAAAAGTTTAGACCCAGCTTTAAAGCATTTACTGAAATACTCAATTCAAACTTAAAATTATATTTAACATCCAGTAGGTAGAGATAAAAAGTGTTTTATAGAATTTTTCCATTTTCAGGGTCAAAAAAACCAACAGGCATGGCTACTGCACTTCTAAGCTAGTTCCTGAAACACCTTCTGAAGCCAAATTCAAAAAAAGAGTTATTCAATGAAGTTTTAAATCAAAGAAAGGTAAGAAACTGGATTCTTCTGAAATGAAAGCAAGCTGCTCTTTTCAAGGACTTGAAGAAGAAAGTCCTCAAGTATCTAGAGAAATAGAGAAATCAGATGCTGAAATATCTGAGTCATTTTCAATTAGGAATGATTCAGATCCTGATTATAGTGGAGAAATGTCAAGTTCTGAGCAAAATCGAACAAGGCTACGAATGCTTGCAGAAATGTGTGACAGGTAATTTAAGTAGTTTTGTTATTAAAAGTTACAAAAAGCAAAAAAAAAAAAAAACAATCCTACAAATCAATGCTTCATTAGACATTGTGATATATTCATACCAAATTCCTATTGAAAGCTATTTTTCTTATAAATAGTACTAAAAATCTCTTTTTCAGGTATCAAATAAGTGATAGAGCTGGTGCAGCTATTGCTTCTGCTACATTGGTAGATTTTGGAGTTATCACCAAAGACAAAATGCAGCATGTTATTGACAAGCAAGTATTTCTATCATACAAATTACTACTAAATACCTATCTACAATTATTTAGTTATAATTATTATAATTATAATTGCTTTAACACAACAATACCTTTCAGAAATAAATTAAGAAGAGAAAGGGAAAAATTGCGAGCAGAAGCGCAGAAAGAAGAAAAAATCCTGTTTGAAAAGGTCAGGCAGGCAGGCGAGATGCAACCCTTGTGAATTGTGAAATTAATGGGACATATCACACTTCAACACTGCTGGAGGAGCATTATGTCATCACTGGTGAGCCAGGTAAGTAATACTAAGTAAGTATCAAGCGCCCATAAATTATGAAAACTAAACTACCTATATTTATAAAATATTCAGTACCTATGTTATTAGAAATTTCTATTTTCAGATGACTTTTACCTTGATCACATCACACCAAAAAGCGCCAAGGGAATAGATGTAGCTCATGGAATATTCAAAACACTACAGGGAACAGAGCTTCAAACAAGACTGAACTTAGCAAAGGCAGATGGAACCAATGTCAATACTGGTCATTCACGTGGTTCCATTAGATATTTGGAAATGTTTCTAGGAGTTCCATTACAGTGGGATATTTGCATTTTGCATCTAAATGAGTTACCTTTAAGGCATATTTTTATGAAAATTGATGGAACTACCAAAGGGCCTGATAAATTTTCTGGAGCCATTGGCTCACAGCTGAATGGCAATGTTTCCAAATGGGGTGTTGCTAAGTTTAGGCAAATTCCAAATCCAAAAATTGTCAAACTACACAATAAAGTTATTGAGGACTTTTCGACTGACCAGTACTATGCTTATCGCATCTGTTGGGGTGTAAACACAGGGAACATAGATGACGATTTGGGCTTTTTAGAAGTTGGACCTATGAACCATTCTCGTTGGCTAACATTAGCATGGAGAATCTTGCGGTATTATGTATCCATTTCCAAACCTACTAAAAATCTAAAGCTGATTGCCGAATTTATAGTAAAGGTGTATTTTCCTAGTTGGTTTGATACTAGGATTAATAAATATTTAACTGACGTTCCCAAAAACCTATTTAATGTGATTCAAAGAATCAATAAATTTCCTGATTCAAATGCTAGGAACATTTGTTATAAAGTTATAGATAATAACAGTTATTTTGCTCATGGTGAAAATATTCTCATTGGAATGTTAGCCGACGAGGATGAAGAGGTAAGAAGGAAAGCGGTTAATAAAGTTTTGCATTTGAAAGGCCTCATAGAAGACTATCATGGTGAAATTGATGATTTTGTAGGGTGAACGGTTTAGAGTGATGATGACAATGAAGCCAATGTTATTGAAAGTGATTACCCCTCAATGAATAAAGATGTAAGAGTGTTTTTAAAGCCCAAGGTTAATTTCAAAGCTGTATGTTATTATAAAATGACCTCAATTTCCCAATGGCACACAATTCTACCGGTTTTGAGACTGACTGAAGAAGATAAAATACTTGAATTTATCGAAAAACCACTTAAGTTAAGACATGAGTGTCACAGCCAAAATGTTAAAAGACATGTAAAACTTGTTACTGAAGCTTCAGCATCTGTAGTTGGACACGATCGCAGAGATGGAGTTATTCGAAACAAAATTAGGTCCAGGAAATTACTTAAAAATTTCAAATCAAAAAGGGATTTTAAATTTTAATGTTTTATATATTTTTTTCTGTTTTCTATATAAAAAACCACTGCACTACAATTGTAATGATTTTATATCTTGATAGTTAATTTGAACATAGGGGTAATATATTAAAAGTATTCGCTGTCATATTTTTGTAGTATATGCCACTATTTCAACTAAAGAACAAAAAAAAAACTTAGTTTTTTGGCAATAACTTCATAAATATAGTTTTTAAGGAAAAATTTTATTTCAATAAAACATGTTCTAAATTTAATTCTGCATCACTTGGTACCTAATTGATGCTTGTAGCTAGCTTACTTAATAAAGCATTTATGATTATTTTTGTATTTTTAACCCATAGAAATGTCCAAAATTTTACATTTTGAGACTTAAACCCAAGTGGGTCAGATAAAAATAATAACCACTGACTTTTTTCTTCATATATATGTTTTTCAAATCAAAAGCCAAGTATTAGGAGGGGACACTTTTTGATTTGTTAAAATTTTTATTTTTCAGCCCAACTCAATATATATACCACTTCTGGTGGGCAAAGACGTGAGAGCTATCAAATTTCAGCAGAGTTTGAGGGATGTCGGAGTCATCTTGGGTTAATGGCCGACATATCCCGAAACACGGCGTTTGAAGGTGTGTAAGTCAAAGCAAGTTGGGAAAATAGATAATGGAAGTTCGATCCGGACTTCACCAGTTGAGTACATGTTAGATTCAGCATAGCGGTTACTTCAGGGGTCAGAGAGTGAACAGAGATAGGTTGAGGCTGCGTTGAAAGGGGACCTATCTCAGAGGAAGAGATATGGACTGGAGGAGAGTTAGAAGAGCAGTGTCCGTTGTAACATATATATATATATATATATATATATATATATATATATATATATATATATATATATATATATATATATATATATATATATATATATATATATATATATATATATATATATATATATATATATATATCGACAGTTAAGGAAAGAAGGCTTGAAAGTAGTACGAAAAATTGAAATAGACATTTTAAGAATTGCTTGGAGAAATGTGTTTTCAGAAGAGAATTTTTTTTTTTTGAATGAATGAATGAATGTTAATTCGCAAAGGTTACAAATAAAAGCAGCTACTGAAAAAATAACAATCAAAATTCAAGATTTTAATTTTTGAAAAACTTAAACATTTAAAATATTTTAGATCATAACTAAAGCATCAAATTTTTGAAGGTTGGGATTTCTTTTGGTAATTTTGTATGAAGCACTTACATTTCTCAATCACTTAAATATAATGAAGAAATTTTTTTCGGTTATTAAAAGTTTTTAATCCCATTGCATTTGTGTTTTTTAGGCATTCCGTTTATAGAGTAGGTT
>SEYY01000123.1:85874-98374 GCA_009176605.1 Armadillidium nasatum
CAATAATCATAAGAGAACTTGGAAAAAAAGGAAAATTAACATAAATTAAACATTTTAGTGGGCAAAAATTAATCAACATCCAACGTTATTTTTCACTAAATTATTTACACCATTATTATTATTATTATTATTATTATTATTATTATTATTATTATTATTATTATTATAAAATTAAAAAAAAAAAAAAAAAAAAAAATAATCAAATTTAATTAAAAAATTATAATAATAATAATAACAATAATAATAATAATAATAATAATAATAATAATAATAATAATAATAATAATAATAATAATAATAATAATAATAATAATAATAATAAAAATTTAATATCTATAAATAAACTTATACAAAAAAGTTTGTTGATGTTAAATTGTTCTATAGAATTATGTAGTGCTGTAGAAGTGAATAAAAAAAAAAGAAATCAGAGAGAATGAAAAGCTTTAGGGTTGAAATGTGTCAGCGATCTATCACAATTATTTTTATTTTTATTTTTTATTTTATTTTTTTTTTTAAGTTGAATTTTTTTAAAATAATTGATTCAATAGAGTCAATTCCATAACATTTAATGTTAACTCTCTTATGTTCTAAATATAGAAATTAATTTATCTTTTCTCTCTCTCTCTCTCTCTCTCTCTCTCTCTCTCTCTCTCTCTTCTCTCTCTCTCTCTATCTCTCTCTCTCTATATCTATATATATATATATATATATATATATATATATATATATATATATATATATATATATATATATATATATATATATATATATATATATATATATATATATATATATATATATATATATATATATATATATATATATATATATATATATATATATATATATATATATATATATATATATATATATATATATATATATATATATATATATATATATATATATATATATATATATAGATAGAGAGAGAGAGAGAGAGAGAGAGAGAGAGAGAAAGAAATAAAAATTAATTTGCTTTTTTTTTCTTCAAAATTTTAAATGTTGAGAGTTCAGATGCTAAAAATAAATATTTATCTATAAATATATTTATAAATATTTATCTATTAATATATTATATTATCTAATAATATAATATATTTATCTAACAATATTTATTAAATAACAACACAGTACCATAAAATATATATATAAAATGTCGTTAGCTCGTTTTCTTTAAAATTTAAAATAAAAATAGTTAACTGACTCAGTCAGTCGCATATTTTCTTCTTCTTTAAATAAAAAATATAAAATAATTTGTTCTATTTTAATAATTTTAATTTAAATCTTTTACTTAAGTTAATAAACTAATTATAATTACTTATTTAACCATATTTATTTATTTATTATTACTTAGACGACTAAGCCTACCAATAAGAAAAAAAAAAAGACAACTAAAAAAAAAATTTTTTTTAAAAAAAATAAATAAATAAATTTTTTTTTAAAAAATCATGATTTTTTTTTTAAAAAAAAAAAAAAAAAAATTTTTTTTTAATATTTTGATTTGATTCATATAAGCCTATAATTTTTTTTTTTTAATCACCAACTCTGTTTTATAAAGATCTTCTTAGAGTATCACTACATTAAGATTTTAAGACTATAATTAGAGATGTTAATTTTCATATATATATATATATATATATATATATATATATATATATATATATATATATATATATATATATATATATATATATATATATATATATATATATATATATATATATATATATAAGGTAATAATTAAAGTCTGCTAACACTCTCGTAGATCAAATATTCATGAAGCATCAAAGTTTAAAGTTTGCCATAGGGGAATCGAACCCGGACCCTATAGCACAAAAGCATAGAGTTTTACCTCTACTCTACTGGCGTGGAGGTAAAACTATGCTTTTGTGGTCAAAGGCCAGAGTCCTACCAATTTAAATCAGATTTGGGGGAATATCAAAATCGGAATCCAGTTAAAGGCCGACATGTCCCGATGCGCGGTGTTTGAAGGTGTGCAAGTCAAAGGAAGTTGGAAAAATAGATAAAGGGAGTGTATTCCAGGCTTTACAAGTAGAGTACATAAAAGAATGAGCGTAGCGATTAAGTCTGGGGTCAGAGTTGGAGAGAGAGAGCACGAACCTTTTTCAATGGAGGAGGTATACGACGGGAGAGTTCTGAAGGGCAATGTCCGTTGTAATAGAGATAATATATATATATATATATATATATATATATATATATATATATATATATATATATATATATATATATATATATATATATATATATATATATATAGTATATATATATATATATATATATATATATATATATATATATATATATAATCATATGAAGTCAAGTAGATCCATTCCAGAAACGCTTTCCAAGAGACCCAAGATTCAGACCTAGTATTGATGTGAATGGCAGAAAAATAGGGATGGTTTGCAAAAACTACCCAGAGGAACTCCTGTCAATAGAAGCCAAACAGAAAGCTATATTGAATAAAATTATAGAATCTGATGGCTGTAATATAAGGTCAAGATCCCATAGTTTTACACTCAAGCCAGGATCACCGTTGCTTAATTGTGATGATGAGAACACAACTGAGCGGCTGAAATCCACCTCTGAACGGGTAATGCTATGGGTGGGAGCTAGTCTAAGGACAATAGAGGGAGATAAAATTCCTCGGCAGATAATACTGTCTGGTATTTTTCCAAATAGTGAACAGAAGAATAGAAGAATAAAAGAAATGTAAACTAGGTAAACGATCAAAATCAGGGATTGAAAGTGGAAGGGTGAAAGATCTTAAGACGGATGGAATGCAATGGTGCTGACAGCAAAGATAGTCTCTTTTATGAACTAGAACTCCGAAGCTAAACTGAAATTAAATATTACAATCTCATCCACAAATTCGGCCAAGAGTAACTCAGAAGGAGAGACGGAATGGCGGTGGCGAGGGAATCACTTAATTTCCTTGATACAAATGCCTTCACAACCTATAGGGAAGCAGTAACATAAATTACAGAGGTGTGTGTTTATTAGAATTTTTCACTCAATTTGATATTTATGCTATGAGTAGAGGTAACAAATCCATCTTCATAGCATCAAATAACTTTAACTTTGATAATACTTATTTTAGCATATGTATTTCAAATTGGCATTTGTCTGAAGAGGTATCTCACTTGGACCACATACACATCTGGCTTCAGATCTTAGGAAGGGAAAAACTCGATAAGTATGGAGAGTGCTCAAGATAATTAACTGGATCATTTATAAAAAGCTTCTCAAGCAGGGAGTAGACGAGAAAGATAGATCTTTAGAATGTTCGGAAAATAGAGTTATCTTCACCCCATCAATAAATACTCATATTAAACTCAAATGAGAACAGAGGACCCCCGAAGCGTCCCTTGGTGGAACTATATGGCAGGAGCTGATCTTTCCAAGGTACAATGTCAGGAGACACTCTAACACAGTAAAACCCAATAAAAACTAGAAGATACATAAAGCATTTTTCGTTGCTTACATTAGATAATTCAAAAAGTCCTAATTGAAGATTCAGAGGAATCTGTGGAAGAACACGGAGGATCAAGTCGAAGTTGCCCGTCTGCAGTGAGTACCTGCTATAAGGGCCAATTCTAATGGTCCAAGTCTCCTAAGAACTGATAGCAATTATACCCACAATCACAAGAAAACTATAAATGACACTAAAGGACAATTTCCTTATTGGAAGTCGTTTGAAAACAAAGAGAAATTGAAAGAATAGGAGATTAAGATTCCTAACAAGTATGCTTAACGAATCTTAGTAATATTCCCAGAATATTACTAAGAGAGATTTTAGGGCAAGTTACCATTCAAGACTGGGGAGGCGAAAATTAAAGATAGAAAGAAATTTCAATCTTAAATTTTCGTTGCAGCAAGCAGAAAAACATTGCAGCTGGACTCGTGGGACACGAATTGCGGAGCATTTTGCTTTAGGAATATTGAAGACCTTTAAAGAATCTTAACCGTGGAACACTCCTTGAGGTGTGTTCCACGTAATCAATAGTGACGTTAAGCTTTAGCCAGTTGCAGCGAAATATTTAGCAGAATCATGATTTCCGTGGGACACTTCTCTGTAGCAATTGTCAGCTGATCTAGAACATAAAAAAACATTAGAAAAATAGAGACAGTTAGAAGCCACATGGGGCTATCGAGACTGTCCCAGTCAAAACAAATAATAATAATTCTAATACTAACACATGCAACAAAGACTAGGTCTGTCCAAGGTCTGTCCTATCTCTAGTTATCAATTCCTTCATGCAAAGTAAGATAAAAACGTGCTATTATATTTTTACTATGTTGCGACAGAGAAAAATTGAAGATAGAAACTTCTAGCTGATTATTTTAACCCATTTTGCCGTTTGAATGCTGAAAACGTCACGTTCACATCGTTTTTAAGGTCTTGAATTCACACTTCAACGTCATATAATTTGGCATGATGGCGTAAATATAAATAATATTACATATAATCAGCTACTCTTACAAGCATATCACATGGTACAACAGCATGCTACAACTCACGAGAAAACATGATATTGCAAATATTATCGCATGGTAGTTTACATAATGGAACAGATTATGATGGAACATAGTCTTTATTGAATGGTAATGGTAACAAAGAAAATTTTCATATGTATCCTTGTGTCGATATTCCTCCTCCAAACTAAAGAACTAAAAAGAATCTAAGAAATGTCTTAGGAACATACATAGACTTTTACTACAGTCTATGGGAACATAGGAAGAAAAGGACCATGGGCAGTGGATTATACCTCCATGAGCCCATTAAGTTGATTTTGTCTTTATATTTTCTTTAGAAAAAAATAAAAAGCATTTTATTGGAACCAAAATTTTTTTTCCTTTTTTTTCTTATGTTCCAATTAAAAACATAAGAAATTTGAGATAGTAAGAAGACACAAGTGCTTATCAAGACTGTCCTAGTCTAACTATAAAGTACATAATTTAACCCAAATGAACATGCAATATGTATAACCCATAGTACATAGTATATGGTTGAAACTTGCAGTGTCAAACAATTGCACATTAAGCTTCATCAGTACTAAAATTCATTACAGAACTTTAGCCACAAACGCCAAAACTACAACTACAGTTCATACAAACAACACAGCTAGTTATTTAATTAGACTGTAGTCATATTTACTGCATGAAAGTAATATTAAAAACAAATTACTATCCCACTAATTAGGCATAGTTATATGACTTACTTGCATGCTAATATAAATTAACTTATACAGAACTAAGAAGGTCAGTGGCATGTGCTCTTAACTTTAATAGTGTAACAGTCAAGGTTAGCATCAACAAAACATAACATTTTGACATTTTTTTTTAGATTTTTTTTCTTCAAATTTTCATAATATATATATATATATATATATATATATATATATATATATATATATATATTATATATATATATATATATATATATATATATATATATATATATATATATATATCATAACATAGTGGTGGAATGAGGAAAAATTACATTTATTTTTACTATTTTTCCATTTACTTAATAATTTGTTTATTCCAAAATGCATTTTATGTACTTTTCCTTTATGTAGGCATAATATATATATATATATATATATATATATATAATATATATATATATATATATATATATATATATATATATATATAATAATATATATATATACAGTGGAACTCCAATATTCGTTCCCTAGGGGATGATGAATATCGAAAAAGACGAATATCGAACAATTTTTCCCATATAGGAATTAACTAAAAATGGATTAATTCGTTCCAGCCTCGAATTTTGCCTATCTATTCTTTAACAAAAAAAAAATTTTCACTCAAGAATCGATCTCTGTAATCATTTCAAGCACTGTACAATTTAACTACAGTACATATTAATCAGAGTATTGCTATTAATAATATGTAATACGCACTGTGTAGGCCTACATAAATGCTAAACACAAATAAAATTTTAAAAAGAAATTTACCTTTTGGATGAGAAAAACAATGATTGTTATTAAGAGTTTTTATTTTTAAGGTTGTAGGTAGGACGAATATTGACTTTTCAACGAAATTGAAAAAAAAGTTTGACGAAAAAACAATGTGAAAATCGAAAAAGACGACTACTGGCGGGAACAATATTGGAGTTCACTGTATATATATTTTTTTTTTTTCTATTTCATTTAATAATTTAAACATTTTTTCTTTAACTTTCCTGTTAACTAACTTCATTTACTAACTAGTGTATGATTTTTTACTTTTCAGAAAATTATTTTTTATTTTTGATATATTTCCTTTTTAAGTTTTTAAGTTTTATTTTTTTGTAGATAATACCTAATCCTTTGATTTTATTTATTAAATTTTTTTTTTTTTTGAATGTACTAAAAAAAAACAAGATGTTAATTAATTTTAATTTTAAATATATATTTTTATTTAAATTTTTTTTTATGTCAACTCTAGCATCACATAACCAAAATATGATCTCAAATATATTTTGCTCTGGAGAAATTCTTCATTATGTTCAAATGTCTCGAATATTTAATGATAGTAAACATTTTGTTGATATGAAACTAAAATATCCAGTTTGGAGAGTTGAAGATGAATTTAAATTACTTTTAAATGTAACTAATAATAATCCAGATAAAGAAGACTTAAAAAAGTTTGTTGAAAAAAATTTTGATCCCCCAGGAAGTGGGTTTGAGCCTTGGATTCCAGATGACTGGAAAAAGAGACCAAAATTTATTGACAATATTCAAGATGTACATCTGCAAAATTGGGCTTTGCAGTTAAATGCCATATGGACAAAACTGGGAAGATCCATTAGTGAAGATGTAGAAAGAAATAGTTCCTTGTACTCTCAGATATACGTACCTCACCCATTTATTATACCAGGTGGTAGATTCAGAGAATTTTATTATTGGGATTCATATTGGATTATTGACGGTTTGCTTCTTTCTGAAATGTTTGATACTGCTCTGAAAATGTTATTAAATTATATTTATTTAGTCGAGCTTTATGGCTATATTCCAAATGGGGGAAGAGTTTATTTTCTTGAAAGGTCTCAACCGCCTTTTTTGATCCCAATGTTTAATTTGTATTATGAAGCTACTAAAAATGACATGTTACTGATGGAAAATATTGCTACATTAGAAAAGGAATTTCAATTTTGGATGAAAAATCGATCTGTCACCATTGTTAAAGATGGAATTACTTACATAGCTTTTCAGTATAGAGTGGAAACAGATTCACCTAGACCAGAATCATATTATGAAGATGTTTTAAAAGCTCAAAATCTCAGTAATGATTCAAAGAACTTGTTTTATTCAGAAATAAAGACAGCAGCTGAAAGTGGATGGGATTTTTCATCAAGATGGTTTCTCTCTGATGGAGAAAGAACTCTGAACTTCAGTGATTTACATCCTTCTCATTTAGTGCCAGTTTGCCTTACAAGTATTATAGCTAATAATGCTAAAACGCTATCTAAATTTTTTGAGATTCTTAATGACCAAAATAAAAGTGATGAATATAATAACATAGCAAATGATATCAATAAAACCATCAGTAGAGTTTTCTGGGATGATGATGAAGGAATGTGGTTTGACTATAACATTAAACAAAATAAAGTTCAAAAAGGATTTTATCCTTCCAATTTAATGCCATTGTGGGCCAAAGCATATGGAACTGAGAGGGACGTAACCTATATAGCTGAATGTGTTATTTCCTACCTAAATAGAATTAACATAACCTCTTATCCAGGAGGCATTCCTACATCCTTAATGAACTCTTCACAACAATGGGATCTACCCAATGGTTGGGCTCCTTTGCAATATTTTGTTGTTATTGGATTACGAAATATTGGAGAAATTAATAAAGATGCATTGTTATTAGCTCATGTTTTAGCTGAAAATTGGGTGGTAAACTGTTATAGTACATTCCAGAACTCATTACCACACGCTATGTTTGAAAAATATGATGTGACTAAGGTTGGAGTTCCAGGTGGTGGAGGGGAATATTCTGTACAAGAAGGCTTTGGATGGACCAATGGAGTTGCAATGAAATTATTAAGCTTGTATGGTCAACAAATTGAAACTTCCAAAGTGAAAGATGATCCAGTTCCTGTTATTTTAGGGTTTGTACTATTTACTATCTCTATTGTTGCAGTAGTTAGTTACGCTTGCAAGGTAAAACATAACAGTCAAAAAGGACGCAAATTTAATAATAAATTCATAAAACTAAAAGATGTGAAAATAGAGGAAAATTTTGTATAATATAGAGTTTTTAAAATTTTTAAAGAAATTATGAAGGTTACATAGCACAACTTCAATGATAGTCTTGTTAAAACATATTATTATATAATATTATATATATATATATATATATATATATATATATATATATATATATATATATATATATATATATATATATAGAGTGGGCCGAAACCTAAAAATAAAAAAGTGTCCCCTCTAATTACTTGGATTTTGATGCAACATGAAGATTTATGACAAAAAAAACCATGTTGTTACCAGTTTTAGCCGACCCACATGAGGTTATATAAAAGAACTAAAAAATTGTCAAATTTCTTAGGTTAAAAATCCTTAAATTCTTCATAAAATTGTTAATATTTGTTCAATGTTTATAGATTTTACACTAAAAGATGCAGAATTTAATTTTAAACAATGTTTATTCTATGACATTTTCTTGTTACACCTATATTAAAAATGTTAATTACAGAAAACTAAAAGCAAATCGACTTTTTTTTCCAAAAATTGACTCATTTAATATCTATTTGGCTGTTTTTCAGGTACATAATTAAATAAATATCATAAATTTTAATATATTTAGCGATGTCTACAAGAAAAACAGCAAATAAATCAAATAAATACATTGTGGATGAA
Source organism: Armadillidium nasatum (assembly GCA_009176605.1). Lineage (NCBI taxonomy): Eukaryota > Metazoa > Arthropoda > Malacostraca > Isopoda > Armadillidiidae > Armadillidium > Armadillidium nasatum. The sequence continues at coordinate 94,799 of SEYY01000123.1, forward strand.
TGCTTTAAACCCTTAGAAGAATTTCCTTTTAGAAAACTTCTCACTTTAAAGCAAGTGCTTGAAAGATGTCTTTACTTTAAAGACTATAGGAAAGACAGTGTTCAGAGGGATGTTAGTGTAGAACTATTCAATCTATGGGTAAATTATAATGTTTATCCAATATCTGTCATTGGAATTAAAACAAAGCTCAGCAGTTACATTGAAAATTTTTATAAATTTGTGAACTATGACAAAAAGAAAAGAGGACAAAAATATGAAACAGATGCAGGAGGTTTTATAGAAGAGGCAAATCAACTATTTGATGTACATCGAAAAAGACCACAAGAAACTAGCAGAAATTGAAAAGAAGTTTCTATTAAAAATGACAGATGAAGATTACAAGTTTTATGAGGTGAGTATAACATCAAAAGTTTAGACCCAGCTTTAAAGCATTTACTGAAATACTCAATTCAAACTTAAAATTATATTTAACATCCAGTAGGTAGAGATAAAAAGTGTTTTATAGAATTTTTCCATTTTCAGGATCAAAAAAACCAACAGGCATGGCTACTGCACTTCTAAGCTAGTTCCTGAAACACCTTCTGAAGCCAAATTCAAAAAAAGAGTTATTCAATGAAAGTTTTAAATTCAAAGAAAGGTAAGGAAACTGGATTCTTCTGAGAATGAAAGCAAGCTGCTCTTTTCAAGGACTTGAAGAAGAAAGTCCTCAAGTATCTAGAGAAATAGAGAAATCAGATGCTGAAATATCTGAGTCATTTTCAATTAGTAATGATTCAGATCCTGATTATAGTGGAGAAATGTCAAGTTCTGAGCAAAATCGAACAAGGCTACGAATGCTTGCAGAAATGTGTGACAGGTAATTTAAGTAGTTTTGTCATTAAAAGTTACAAAAAGCAAAAAAAAAAAAAAAACAATCCTACAAATCAATGCTTCATTAGACATTGTGATATATTCATACCAAATTCCTATTGAAAGCTATTTTTCTTATAAATAGTACTAAAAATCTCTTTTTCAGGTATCAAATAAGTGATAGAGCTGGTGCAGCTATTGCTTCTGCTACATTGGTAGATTTTGGAGTTATCACCAAAGACAAAATGCAGCATGTTATTGACAAGCAAGTATTTCTATCATACAAATTACTACTAAATACCTATCTACAATTATTTAGTTATAATTATTATAATTATAATTGCTTTAACACAACAATACCTTTCAGAAATAAATTAAGAAGAGAAAGGGAAAAATTGCGAGCAGAAGCGCAGAAAGAAGAAAAAATCCTGTTTGAAAAGGTCAGGAATAGGCTTCGATGGCAGGCGAGATGCAACCCTTGTGAATTGTGAAATTAATGGGACATATCACACTTCAACACTGCTGGAGGAGCATAATGTCATCACTTGTGAGCCAGGTAATTAATACTAAGTAAGTGTCAAGCGCCCATAAATTATGAAAACTAAACTACCTATATTTATAAAATATTCTGTACCTATGTTATTAGAAATTTCTATTTTCAGATGACTTTTACCTTGATCACATCACACCAAAAAGCGCCAAGGGAATAAATGTAGCTCATGGAATATTCAAAACACTACAGGGAACAGAGCTTCAAACAAGACTGAACTTAGCAAAGGCAGATGGAACCAATGTCAATACTGGTCATTCACGTGGTTCCATTAGATATTTGGAAATGTTTCTAGGAGTTCCTTTTACAGTGGGATATTTGCATTTTGCATCTAAATGAGTTACCTTTAAGGCATATTTTTATGAAAATTGATGGAACTACCAAAGGGCCTGATAAATTTTCTGGAGCCATTGGCTCACAGCTGAATGGCAATGTTTCCAAATGGGGTGTTGCTAAGTTTAGGCAAATTCCAAATCCAAAAATTGTCAAACTACACAATAAAGTTATTGAGGACTTTTCGACTGACCAGTACTATGCTTATCGCATCTGTTGGGGTGTAATCACAGGGAACATAGATGACGATTTGGGCTTTTTAGAAGTTGGACCTATGAACCATTCTCGTTGGCTAACATTAGCATGCAGAATCTTGCGGTATTATGTATCCATTTCCAAACCTACTAAAAATCTAAAGCTGATTGCCGAATTTATAGTAAAGGTGTATTTTCCTAGTTGGTTTGATACTTAGGATTAATAAATATTTAACTGACGTTCCCAAAAACCTATTTAATGTGATTCAAAGAATCAATAAATTTCCTGATTCAAATGCTAGGAACATTTGTTATAAAGTTATAGATAATAACAGTTATTTTGCTCATGGTGAAAATATTCTCATTGGAATGTTAGCCGACGAGGATGAAGAGGTAAGAAGGAAAGCGGTTAATAAAGTTTTGCATTTGAAAGGCCTCATAGAAGACTATCATGGTGAAGAAGATGATTTTGTAGGGGGAACGGTTGAGAGTGATGATGACAATGAAGCCAATGTTAGTGAAAGTGATTACCCCTCAATGAATAAAGATGTAAGAGTGTTTTTAAAGCCCAAGATTAATTTCAAAGCTGTATGTTATTATAAAATGACCTCAATTTCCCAATGGCACACAATTCCACCGGTTTTGAGACTGCTTGAAGAAGATAAAATACTTGAATTTATCGAAAAACCACTTAAGTTAAGACATGAGTGTCACAGCCAAAATGTTGAAAGACATGTAAAACTTGTTACTGAAGCTTCAGCATCTGTAGTTGGACACGATCGCAGAGATGGAGTTATTCGAAACAAAATTAGGTCCAGGAAATTACTTAAAAATTTCAAATCAAAAAGGGATTTTAAATTTTAATGTTTTATATATTTTTTTCTGTTTTCTATATAAAAAACCACTGCACTACAATTGTAATGATTTTATATCTTGATAGTTAATTTGAACATAGGGGTAATATATTAAAAGTATTCCGCTGTCATATTTTTGTAGTATATGCCACTATTTCAACTAAAGAACAAAAAAAAAACTTAGTTTTTTGGCAATAACTTCATAAATATAGTTTTTAAGGAAAAATTTTATTTCAATAAAACATGTTCTAAATTTAATTCTGCATCACTTGGTACCTAATTGATGCTTGTAGCTAGCTTACTTAATAAAGCATTTATGATTATTTTTGTATTTTTAACCCATAGAAATGTCCAAAATTTTACATTTTGAGACTTAAACCCAAGTGGGTCAGATAAAAATAATAACCACTGACTTTTTTCTTCATATATATGTTTTTACAAATCAAAAGCCAAGTATTAGGAGGGGACACTTTTTGATTTGTTAAAATTTTTATTTTTCAGCCCAACTCAATATATATACCACTTCTGGTGGGCAAAGACGTGAGAGCTATCAAATTTCAGCAGAGTTTGAGGGATGTCGGAGTCATCTTGGGTTAATGGCCGACATATCCCGAAACACGGCGTTTGAAGGTGTGTAAGTCAAAGCAAGTTGGGAAAATAGATAATGGAAGTTCGATCCGGACTTCACCAGTTGAGTACATGTTAGATTCAGCATAGCGGTTACTTCAGGGGTCAGAGAGTGAACAGAGATAGGTTGAGGCTGCGTTGAAAGGGGACCTATCTCAGAGGAAGAGAT
>SEYY01000123.1:103374-106191 GCA_009176605.1 Armadillidium nasatum
TAACTCCTCTGGTTCTCAAACCTTGTGCTTCAGAGTTTGCACCCTGCCTTGGTAAACTATTTCATCTTTGTCTTTCTACTTCAAACTTCCGTTCTTGATAGAAACGTACGCTCATTCACCCTGTGCCGAAGAAGGGGGACCCCTCTCAACCCTCAAACTACCGTCCCATTCTTTAGCCTTCATACTTTCTAAAGTTTTTGAATCTATCCCTTACAGGAAGATTTGGAAACATCTCAATTCTCTAATATTATCTCTGATCGCTAGTATGGCTTTGTAAGGAACGCTCTACTGGTGATCTTCTTTCCTTTCTCTCTGACTCTTGGTACTACGCTCTTCGGCATTTCGGTGAATCTTTTGCTGTCGCGCTGGACATATCGAAAGCTTTCGATAGAGTCTAGCATATTTAAGTTTAGCTCTCTTAGTGAAAGGTTGTGTCTGATTGTGCTCTAATGCTAGTGTGTGTGTGTGTGTTTGTGTTTTTTTCTGTTTTGTTTTTTTAGTTCTAAATGTGTGCTTTTGTTTTTAATTTTTCTTTAGTGTTCAGTGTTTTAATCTTTTAGTATTTTTAATTAATTATAAGATATTTTTTATTGACAGTGAAGTTCGACATATTCAAGATAAGTATGGTTTTAAACTAAGTAAACTTACCTTTTTAAATTACTATATATTCTTCGATCTTTAAGTAAATTTCTTTAGTATAAATTTACTTCATAATATGTTTTAATAATTATAGCTTTAATATTTTTAATATTGATTTTAATAGTTTTAATAATTTTAACATTAATTTATTTTAATTAGTTTACTATATTGTGTGCTTGCGTGTGTACGTGAGTAGATGCATGTTTGTGTGAGTGAGTGAGTGCGTGCGTGCGTGCGTGCTTGATTGTGTGTGTGCGTTTTTTTTTTGTTTTTTTTTGAATGTTTAATTTGAGTTGTCGTGGGGTTTTTCGTAGACGGGGAATTTCTATTACCTTTGCTAACGTTCGTGGCCTTCGATCTAATCTCGCGTCTGTTGAACACCAACTCACTACCTCTCATCCTAACCTTTTGATTCTGTCTGAGACCCAGCTGGACAGGGATTCTTTCTCTTCCAATCTTAATGTCTCTAATTACAACTTTTTTCACAATTTCCGTCTAATTGGTGGAGCCTGTGCCTATATTAACATTAATACTTCTGTAACACGTCTCGTATATCTAGAATCTCCTAATTTCGATGTTTTATGGCTTAAAATCTGTCTTCCTATTACTACAATTATCTTGTGTTTCTGCTACTGCTCCCCTAATGGAACAGATTTTCCTGTTTTTTTTGTTTTTTTTTTAATATCTTGCTACTTCTCATGAGACTGTCACTTTTTCTCATCCTAATGCTGTAGTCCTCTATTTATTAGATTTCAACGTTCACCACACTGAGTGGTTGGGTTCCTCTCATACTAATACAGGTGGAAGGGAGGCCAAATCATTCAGCATTCTTAACGATCTAGAGCAGTTGATTAGGAAACCCACACACATTACAGATCGTCCTAACCAATTCTTGAATCCACTTGATTTATGCTTCACCACTACTCCTTCTACATATAAATACACCATTTTCCCTCATATTAGTAACTCTGATCACATTCTTATAGCTCTTGGTTATAATGCTTTCTCTCCAACAGCTTCACCATGCCCTAAACGTACTTCTGGCACTTAATCTTTTTCTCTTCTTCCTCTCTTCTCCTTTGATTTTTAAACTTCCCTTTTTCGGAATTTATCTTCTCTGATTTTCTTTCCGGTCGTTCTATAGCCGCTGTCGTAGACTACCACAGGTCTTTCTTTAAATCAGTTAATAGTGGTGTTCCTCAGAGATGTCCTAACTCCAACTCTTTTTCTAGTTTTCATTAGAGACCTTTCAATTACTTAATCATGTATCCACCCCTATGCTAATGATTTCATCCTTCATTAAAGAAGCCACTCCCAACGGCAGTTAATTGACGAAGGAATAGTGGCTTTGAAGCAACTGACCTTTGACCTTTCTCATTTTAACCTGGAGCAGAAAAAATAAGGATTATTTTCAATGTCTCAAAACTTCAGTTCCACCTTTCTCTGTCCAACTCTCGAACAACAGCCATAATTTGAAATGTTGAAGATGGCCTATATAGCCATAAAGTGAATGAAGTTTGAAATTTGTAACTGGCCTATATGGCCTAAATGCTGGAAATTTGAAGTTTAAGGTTAGGCCTATCAGTCCTTATACAATGATTTGAAATTTTTGTGAATTTACTTGAGAACAGCAATCAGGCACTTAAATTAGTTTTCACCAAATTTCTAGCAAGAGCCAATCATAACAAATGGCTCCATTTGCAACATTGGTCTGAGATTAGTCTTGTTAGGCCCTAGTGGCTTATAACTGTCTATATTTCCTTAATGCTCACACTTATGTGGCTATAGTAACTTATATTAGCCAACTCAATCACACCTAAGAAAACTATTCAGCCTGTAGCCTAACAATAATAAAACACATGCGGTAGGCTTAGGCTTTTAATACAAATATCATAAGGCTTACAGAACCTATTAAAACCGAAAAACCACAATTTTAAAACGAACACTGTTAACATTCTCATCACTGAAATTTTTCCTCGAAAATTGATCATCCACTGTTACCATTTCTTGCCACCATTCTGACCATTGACGACGTTTTGTATGGTCAAGAGGCTTTTCTTGAGTCAATTGCACCTTGTAAGCGTTTAAATGCAAGTCTTTATGCATAATGTTCAACGACGAGCGTGAGAGGTGCAATTGTTGGGCACGACGACGAGTTGAAGTGGATGGCTCCTCAGC
>SEYY01000124.1:99002-104002 GCA_009176605.1 Armadillidium nasatum
TGATTTACTTCCTGAACGAAAAATAAAGTAAAAGATTTTCAATTTAAAAATATTATACATTATTGAATAGTAAATATTTTTTACATACAAATATGCCACTACCCAAGGGCAAGGGTCTATTCACTCAATCACTCAATCAATCAATCAATCATTTAATTAAATATTGCTTTGTTTAATAATTGTAATTTTTTTATAACAGAGTTTCGGATTCTCCTTGCTATGCCCATATATATTTTTACATATAAAGAACTTTATATTATATTATTTATATTAAACTTATTAAAGAACTTTATATTATATTATTTATATTAAACTTATTAAAGAACTTTACTATTATATTATTTATATTAAACTTATTAAAAAAATTTATATTATTGAAATTTTTCACACTGATTATTATCATCTTTATCTTATTTTCAACATTTCGATATTATAACGGAAAATTTTCAATTATAATTTTTTCCAATTTAATTTTGTTTAACTTGAAAAGGGTTTGGTAAGTTTTTAAATTATTTAATCTCAATTCAAATTCGATTACATCAAACAAGGGTTTGAAAAGATTATGTAAAGCATTTGAGAGCCTCGAAACAACTGTCATTAATCAGTTTTTGATTATTCATATTGTCATTGTTAGTCAACGTCTAATTATTTCCTAAAAACATCATTCCTAATGTTAATAGTACATCGTTATAGGTTTCTAAACTTTAGTAAAACATTCCTTGTGTGATTGTCTCAAGAATTTCAAGATTAAAATCTATATACGATTCCTAGTAATTTTTCAATTTCAAATTCCCTTTATATTTGTTGTGGGCTACATAAATGATAAGAAAACATTCTTGTAAGTAAAGAATAACTATTTATAAATAACAATGAAATGATAAGAATAGTGGTAAGTCAATGTACACCTCGATAATACAGGGTTCCATCGAATATATGATTTTATTGACTTGCAGGATATAAGATGAGCTCCTCCTTTTAAGTTTCCTTTGCCCAGGAAATCTGAACTTTTAAGAGTTTCCTCTGATAACCATTAAAAGCTCTGCAAAAGGGAATAGAGGCTGGATTATTTTTTAGTTATTGCAATTTTCTTACAATTTAACTACAGTATTAAAAATAAGGAAAAAATTATAAAAAAAAAAAAATAAAAAATTAAATTCTTAATTATTATTATTATTATTATTATTATTATTATTATTATTATTATTATTATTATTATTATTATTATTATTATTATTATTATTATTATTATTATTATTATTATTATTATTATTATTATTATTATTATTATTTTATTATTATTATTATTATTATTATTATTATTACTATTATTATTATTATTATTATTATTATTATTATTATTATTATTATTATTATTATTATTATTATTATTATTATTATTATTATTATTATTATTATTTTTTATTATTATTATTATTATTATTATTATTATTATTATTATTATTATTATTATTATTATTATTATTATTATTAAGGATGAAAATACACCCTGCAGTACAAATTAAACATAAGAAAATAGTGTGAAGAATGTACCTATGAATAAAGAAGAAATTTGAAAGCAAACTAGTAATAATAAAAATAATAAAAATTACAATATTAAATTATAATTATATTATTATTATTATTATTATTTATTATTAAAAGAATATTAAATTTTTAAAAAAATTAAATATATATATAATATATATATATAATAATAATATAATATATATATATATATAATATATATATATATATATATATATATATATATATATATATATATATATATATATATATATATATATATATATATATATATATATATATATATATATATATATATATATATATATATATAATATATATATATATATATATATATATATATATATATATATATATATATATATATATATATATATATATATATATATATATATATATATATATATATATATATATATATATATATATATATATATATATATATATATATATATATATATATATATATATATATATATATATATATATATATATATATATATATATATATATATATATATATATATATATATATATATATATATATATATATATATATATATATATATATATATATATATATATGAGTGTATATACTTCTATCTATTAATGATCATCTCTTTGTACATAAATGTTTTACAATTATTTGGTTAAGACAATATAAATGCAGGAATTTTCTATATAAATATAATGTTAATTAAAAGTAAAATAATTATGTAATAATAAAAAGTATATAACTTTTTTTATTGCCGAAAATAAAAATGTTTCTCTGCTAAATTTTCTGTACCAGAATTATATAATTGCAGCACTGAATATATAAAGGAAATGTTTTCTACAACAAGTTTAAATTGTTATTATTATTTTTATAAGGTTTTCATAATGTGATATATAACTAAGGTATGTTATTAATGTAATCTTTCATTTAATAAATATAAGATACTAAAAAATATATTTTATTTTGCAAAAATTTTGAGTAAAAAAAATAAAAAAAATTTTTTTTTATATTTATATATATATATATATTATATATATATATATATATATATATATATATATATATATATATATATATATATATATATATATATATATATATATATATATATATATATATATATATATATATATATATATATATATATATATATATATATATATATATATATATATATATATATATATTTGTTTTGGAAGTAATGTACACAGAAAATAAAGAAACAAAATATTACAACTTGGAAAGTTTTTCCTAGATAAGTTTTCAAAAACCAATTCTGTAGAGTAGATATTTTCTTCTTTCTAGAATACGTTGTACTGAGGTGCTAGGTTATGTTTAGTATAGGTTTGATTGAGAGTAGGTTAGGTTAGAGGTAAGTTGGGTTAGAGGTAGGTAAGGTTAAATATGAAAAAATTAAAATTTTTAAGATTCTCTATAACTTTCCCAAAATTTATATGCATTTTATTAGGAACTAATAACACCTAATCCCATAATTTCAAATATATTCTATATTTTGTTACTGTTTTTAATGTTGTTGTTGCTTCCAATATATATAAAATCTTTTAACTCGAGAGTGAAAATGTCATTTAAAAATTTATTGAATCTAGAATTAAAATGTCATTTAAAAATCAATAGATTGGATAAAAATGTTATTTAAAGATCTTTAGATTATAAATAAAAGGCATTTAAAAACCTAATGACCTATGATAAAAATTTCTCTTAAAAATCTACTGACAAGCTAAAAATGTCATTTAAAAATTCTTTAACTCTAGAATAAAATTGTCATTTAAAAATCTTTTGACTCTCCTCAAAAAATATCGGTAGTTATTATTCTAAGAAAATTCTTTCCTTAGATTAAAAAGTGACTAGTTTGAGCATTTTTTCTATATTTGATTAATTAAAGTTTTTCAAAAATTTTAATTTAAAATTATGAGATAAAACTATAAAAATTGATTTTCTGACCTAAAGAGAAAAAAAAGTTTCCTTTCTAAAAGTATCAGTTTAAAAATGACCCTCCATTTCTTCTCACAGAAATGGCACTAGTGATCTATCAACTTTACTCTTCATAATAAATTTGATGTTGTGGAATGTTAAATAAAATTTAAATTAATGAGCAGGGTCACATTTGAAGTTGTGGTGTAGAAAGTTAATACAACATTTAAACTAATGAGCAGGTCACAATCCCAAAGATTACGAAAGTATCGTCCACGTTTCTTTATAAAAAATAGCCTTAAATCTAAGAGGAAGTTCTGTAAATACTTTTCTTCCAAATAACAATGAAAAAGGAAAAAAAATGAATAAAGAGCAAAATTGGGAATAAACTTATCCCGTTCTGTTTATAATGGCTTTGTAGGAAATGAAATATGTATCCAGAATAGGTAGTTTCATTTTAGATATATTAAAGGAATGGAAAATGAACAAGTCTTAGGAAAAAATGTTTTCCCATATAAAGGTATATTTGTAAAAATGGAACTTGACATCCAAACTCACCGTAAAACTTTGTGAATTCTTAAGATTTCCTGAGTACCATTATTCAAGAACACACTGGAATACTTAAGAAAATGGCAAGATTTCGTCATTTGTCAACCTGATAAAGGAAATGGAGTTGTCCTATATTTTTACGTCAAGAAATGTCAAAGAATTATTTTCCTCATAATGGGAATTTAATATTTAGATGCTTAGAACTGATAAATTGCAAACCACACACACACAACACACACACATATATATATATATATATATATATATATATATATATATATATATATATATATATATATATATATATATATATATATATATAAATACTTGTGTAAGTTTGTGTAAAAAAAAAAAAAATTTATTATTTTATGAAAAAGCCAAGAGCTATTTTTAGTGGCCTTATTAAAACTATTATAAAAAGCCGTTACAAATTCGTAGAAAGTTTTCCGTTATGTTTACAATATTTAAAACCTAAATAAAGCAAATTCATTTTGTTATGTAATTACCTAAGGTAATTATGTTCTTTTACATGTCCATGGTAATTAATTATCAAATATTTTATTTACGTATATATATATATATATATATATATATATATATATATATATATATATATATATATATATATATATATATATATATATATAATATATATATATATATATATATATATATATATATATATATATATATATATATATATATATATATATATATATATATATATATATATATATATATATATATATATATATATATATATATATATATATATATATATATATATATATATATATATATATATATATATATATATATATATATATATATAGTATATATATATATATATATATATATATATATATATATATATATATATATATATATATATATATATATATATATATATATATATATATATATATATATATATATATATATATATATAATATATATATATATATATATATATATATAT
>SEYY01000124.1:109002-124002 GCA_009176605.1 Armadillidium nasatum
GTGTATCCTTGACTTATACTGCAGTGTCTATGCTTCCACTATCTTCCCTATTTTTCACATGTACCCCACATAAGAAGCGTTTGAATGTACATTACCTCTTAAAATAATTCAAAATGGCGATACATAAAACTGCCACCGAGAAGGTTAGAGGTCCGGCTTCCAAATATAGCCCATCACCACTTCGGAGTTGGTGATCTCCGGAAATAGGGTTGGTTCCACCAAGTTTGATGCCAGTTTGCCCTAGTTCACGGCTCTTTTTTTTTAATAATTTCTGCAACATTCGTAGTCTCTTGTCTAATTTCCACTTTGTAGAACACCACCTCTCCTCTTCTAGACCTCATCTCTTGTTCTAACAGAAACAGATGTTTTAGTGCTGAGACAGTAAACCCTACTCTGTTTCCTCCTACAGTTTCTATCCTCAATTTTCAGCCAAAGGCTGTTGCTACGCATATGTGCGCAACGATGTTGTCTGTTCTTGTGTCTCTAATTTGGGGTTTTGTGAATTTTCTATTTTATGGCTTAAACTTTGCAACTCTACAACTAAACTTGCAAGTTTTCAAACGCCATGTGTCGGTAATGTCAGCGTTTGACTACTAGATTCCGGTATTATACCAACACTGGTGGAAATTAGTAGGCCTCTGGTGTTTGCCCACCCGAGGAGTCATAAAAAAATTCCTATTAAAGTCATTAAATTACCAGAGTATGTAATACAAAATTCTGAAATAATCTATAAATAAACTTAAATATTAGAGAAAAATATTTTAAGTTCTTACTGATCAATTCTTAAATTTATTATATTGTAATTTTATTAGGGAGGCAAGAAACTAATATTTAATAGTATTAATAAAATATTAATAATAATATAATAATATAATATATAATAATAATAATATAATATATATATAATATATAATATATATATATGATAATAATAATAATGATAGTAATATATAATAGAGATAGAATAATAGAAGAGAGAGAGAGAGAGAGAGATAGAGAGAGAGAAGGAGAGAGAAGAAGAGAAGAGAGAAGAGAAGAAGAATAAGAATAATAATAAAATAATAATAAGCTAATAATAATAATGATAATACTATTTGACGAAACCCCTTAAGGTAGGATGCTGACAGCTGTGGAAAGGAGATGATTATAATAATAACTCATAATGAGGTAATAATAATAAAATGGGCATTATATTATTTTTTTTATTGTTATTTAATTTTTTTATGTACATTTTTTTAATTTTGCGCGCATATGAATTTATTGATCTTTCATTTTTTATGTCATCTGGGAGTTGTTATTGGGTGGAAGTATAGCTTACTGCTTGTCGTGCTTTAGTGAGCCTGTACAAAGGTGGTTTTAGGTGATTGTTGTTCCTTAAGGTTATTCCTCTTTCAATTTGATTGTTTTGGTGGTTTTTTTAGGAATTCGCATGTTATTTTTATTTATTACTTTGTGGATTTCCTTTAGGAGGGAGAGGTTTAGAAGATGATCAAATTGCAATATGTTGAGTTTTTTGAGGTGGTGTATGACTATAGAAGTCTCTACTGCCGCTGAGAAGTCTTATGATTCGTTTTTGCATTGTTATGATTTGTCGTGTGTTTGATTTGGGTGTTGTTCCATATACAGAGAGACAGTAGAGTATGTGGGGGTGGACGTGTGCAATATATATTTTGCGTAGAACATACAGTGGAATGGATTTTTTTAATTTAACAAGGATGTACATATATTTTGCAAGTTTTTTTTACTAGTGTGTTTATGTGTTCTTTGAATGTTAGTTTGTCGTCTATAATGATTCCCAGGATTTTCGCGGTATTTGTTCGGGTTAGTTCGACATCTTTTAGTTTTATTTTAAAGTTTTCTCCTATATTTTTGTTGCTTATTGTAATGTAAGAGGTTTTTTGAATGTTTAATGATAGTTTATTAGAGTCGACCCATCTCGTGATGTTTGTTAAAGAGCTTTCAACTTTTTTGGAGAGTGTTTCGGGGTTCTTGTCATTTATCAGTATTGATATATCATCTGCGAATGAGACAGAGAAGGAGTCGTGTGACTTTATTAAGTCGTTTGTATATATTGAAAATAATAATAGTAATAATAATAATAATAAAATTAATAATTAAAAAAATAATATAACAATTATAATACTAATAATAATAATAATAATAATAATAATAATATTATTGAAATTATTATTATTATTATTATTATTATTATTATTATTATTATTATTATTATTATTATTATTATTATTATTATTATTATTATTTAAGGTGGAGAACGTAGAGCCGTCCGAATCACTGAAAGTTCCCCGGAATGGGCTTAACTCATGAGGTAATAGAGTGGGCTAGACTATTCCATTGCACTTTGGTTCGTTCTCTTTAGAGTTTCATCTTTTCAGAGGGTCTCTAGTGTATCCTTGACTTATACTGCAGTGTCTATGCTCCCATTACCTCTCCACCCTAATTCTTCACACATTCCCACATTTACAAGCGCTTACTCTTACATTATCTTTATAAAACAAAACGAAAAAACAAAATGGCGAAAATCACAGCTGCCTCGGAGATGCTTCGAGGGGCGGCATCCAAAAAAAGCACCTCAACCTCCGCCCCTCACCCCATCATCACTTGGAGTTGGCGGCCTCCGATGATGGGGATGGTGCCTCCATGACCCGGCATCTGGCTTGTCCCGGTGCACGGTCTTCTTTTTTCATTAATTTCTGTAACATTCGTGGTCTCTTGTCTAATTTCCACTTTGTAGAACACCACCTCTCCTCTTCTAGACCTCATCTCTTGTTCTAACAGAAACAGATGTTTTAGTGCCATATATACCTTCAAATGCATATAGTAAGTCTGCACTGTAATAGATCGAATGTAGCTCTATAATTTTATCAACGTATTCTTACCCATTGTTGCAACAAGTTTTTATCTATGTTTTAAACGAATAATAGTCTATATTAGGCCGAATTCTTCTCTATATTTTAACTAACTTATTCAGAGTTATCCAGCGTACTTCTTTGCACATTACCTTAATTTATCCTACTTCCATAGTTAGTGAGAGTGTTTATCAGTACTTAAACTACTGTATCATAACTCATAGTTAACCAGATCGCTTCAATGTAGTTTAACTAATGTAACACAACCTACGATAAACCCGGGATCATTTGAATACTTTAACAGATTCATGCAACAATAATTTCCACAAGGCGAATTAAGCCAATCATAATTACTTTAAAGGACTGCTGTAATTTATTAAGTTAAAGTAGACATTAATCCCGAACTTTTCGGGGTTTACCTGCGAGTTTTTTGCGAATTATAGCATCTGCTTGTTCGGGGCTGTTAGCGTTCATCACTTCTCTGAGTAACGTTGTTGAGATGTTAATTTTTGAAGTATTTTCAGCTTCCTTTACCAATTTTGAGACGTTGTCCTGGTAAATGGGAAAAAATGTATTGATAGTAATCCCTTTTTTTACAACGAAGTGTAAAATTAGCAAATATTTAAAAAGTTTTGAAAATTTAAAAATAAAAATAATAATATAATATAATATATATATATATATATATATATATATATATATATATATATATATATATATATATATATATATATATATATATATATATATATATATATATATATATATATATATATATATATATATATATATATATATTCTCTGGAGGGAAAAGCCAAGGGCTTACATGAAATCTACCAGAGATGAGAAGTCCGAATAAAAAATTCAGTAAATCAAAAACCGACGTTTCTCAAAGTGCTTAAGTCATAGAAAGTGGAGAAAATAGAAAAAGGAAGTGTGTTACAGACTTTACTAATAGTGTACATGCAAGATTGAGTATAGTGGTCAAATATGGGGTTAGAGAATTAAAAAACAGAAAGAATAAGACGGAAAAAAAATGTCCTATTTCCCCGAAACTAAAATAAACCATCATTAATTTTTAATATTTAATTATTAAATAAATTCAATTTTAATTATTTTAATTATTAATTACTTACACATCTTTGTTGTAATCTGGCTTGGGTCTTCTTCATGAGAAGCAACTCGACGATGATTGACTGTTTTTGTGGATCAACCACACGTCCATTCATGTTGAATCCGTTCATTAGAGTAGCAGTTCTGATATATATATATATATATATATATATATATATATATATATATATATATATATATATATATATATATATATAGATAGTATATATATATATATATATATATATATATATATATATATATATATATATATATATATATATATATATATATATATATATATATATATATATATATATATATATATATATATATATATATATATATATATATAATATATATATATATATATATAAATATATATATATATATATATTTTTTTTCGATATTTAATTTAGTTACTATAATTATGGATACCTATAATCAGAATACACACACACACTATATACATATATATATATATATATATATATATATATATATATATATATATATATATATATATATATATATATATATATATATATGTCTAACTTTGAGAAAACAGTTCTATCATTTTTGAGCATATCTCGAGTAGAAAGGCCTTGGAGGGATGCTGGAATTGCAGATCGTCTTACGCGTTGTTTCCCTTTTACTTTAATTACAAGTGATTCTTTCATCAAATAATCTATGAACTGTAAAGTATATATATATATATATATATATATATATATATATATATATATATATATATATATATATATATATATATATATATATATATATATATATATATATATATATATATATATATATATATATATATATATATATATATATATATATATATATATATATATATATAATATATATATATATATAATATAAAAAGAGAGAAAGAATGAAAGACAAAAAAAAAAAAAAATAAGCAAAAAAAAAAGAAAGATAGAAAATAAAAAGAGAAGAGAAAGAAAGAAAGAAAGAAAGAAGAAGAGAAAGAGAGAGAGAGAGAGAGAGAGAGAGAGAGAGAGAGAGAGAGAGAGAGAGATTTTTTTTTTTTTTTTTTTTTTTTAAATGCATTTTATAGTAAATTTTTTATTATATAATTATATATATATATAATATATTATATATATATATATATATTATATATATATATATATATATATATATATATATATATATATTATATATATATATATATATATATATATATATATATATATATATATATTATATATATATATATATATATATATATATATATATATATATATATATATATATATATATATATATATATATATATATATATTATATATATATATATATATATATATATATATATATATATATATATATATATATATATATATATAACCTGCTTAGTGACTGGTTTATAAGTAAACTTTTTCTCATATTTGAAATTGGGATTTGTTGTGTCCGTGATAGGTTTTGTTTTATGTTCCTCTTCGTCCAAATAAAACTTGTATGTGCAATACACTTCCTGTAGAAGACATTAAAAAGAACCACTAAATAAAATTCTTTTGACTTAAAGAACAAACAATTTGGCAATATTTTTTAAGCATTAATTGGACAATTAAAATATTTTATATTGAGTTTAAATAACATACCAAATACACTCATGCATGAATGATATAAGATAAAAGACATCAAAACCTCAATACGAGTTCAAGCCTAAAGTAAATCTCTTATACTTATACTGAAATATTTTATGCTGAGTTTAAATAACATATCAAATACATTCATGCATGAATGATATAAGATAAAAGACATCAAAAATTCAATACGAGTTTAAGCCTAACGTAAATCTCTAACGGTTAGACGATATGAAAGTGAAGGAGACTAAATTAAATACTAACAGAAGTATAGAAAGGGGATATGAAAGTGAAGGAGACTAAATTAAATACTAACAGGAGAAGAAGGAAAAGAAATACAGAAAAGATGTGGCAGTAATAAAGAAAGAACAAAGTTGTATTAGCCTGACGTTTTCGGTCTTCAGATCAAACTTCAATCAAAGAATCTGTATGTCTCTTAATGCAAGAGTTTCGTAAAAGAAGTGGTATCTATCTATCTATCTAAATAAAAGTATTCTAAATTTTCCACCTTATTTGAGATATTTCTATTAGCACTTAAAGATATTTACCGAATATCTATTTGGGAGTCCTCGAGCTCCCATAATTTTGATCTTGAAATAGAGATCCCTTCCTATGAGATCGTCTGGATTATCAACAAAGACATCATCCTTTTCGCTGTATTCTTTTCCACTCTTATTGCAAGGGACAACTTCAACCTTAAAGGAAAAGAAAATTCATTAGAACATAAACAAAATACGATTGTCTGTTCCGTTTCTATATTCTTTGGTATCTAAAATCGATTGGAATAGATTTGGAATTGTTAAATTGAACGCTGGTAAAAGTTGCTTTTAGAAATTGAATAGATCAGTGATCCGCTCACTTCTACTTTTTTCTTTTCTTCAAATTGACTAAGTGTGACGTCACACTACTGACAACAAAAAGGATTATCAATGATCCACTCACTCATACCTTTCCCTTCTCTCCAAATTGAGTGAGTGTGACGTCACACTACTGACAACAAAAAGGATTATCAGTGATCCGCTCACTATATGGATTATCATAATTATGTCACAGAAACGTCATAAAATTTCAGGATTTTTGAACTATTTCTGAATATTTAAAAAATATTTAACATTTCTATCAATGTTATCAATGATCTGATCCTGCTATGTTTAAAATTACAGCTTTGATAAAGTCTGTTTAAAATACCCAAGATGAATTAAGATGAATAAAAATAAAAAATAAAAATTTTAAATTCACTTTGGAATTTGGCAAATAAATTAAGTATAAAAATTTAGAATAAAATTAAGTAATTGAGAAATTAAGAAGTTATTTAATTTAATTATTTAAGTAAAATATAAATTTAAATAAAATAGGAAACTATTATTAGAATTTTATTTCTTGATAATTAAAAATTAAATTCTTTAAATAAAAATTATACTAAATTTAGGATATAACTAAAAATAAATTTCAAAAAATGATAAAATTGAAATTAAATAAAATGAAAATAATAAAAAATGTAAAATGAAAATAAAATCAATGATAAATAAATAATTAATGATAATTTAATAAAGGTGATAATGAAAAATAATTGACGATAATAATAAATAATAAAAATAAAAAATAATTGAAAATAATTATAAAGATGAAGAAATAAAAAATAATTGAAGATTAAATAACATAATAAATAATAACTAATAACAATAATAATAAAGATGATAAAATAAAAAAAAAATAAGTGATATAATAAAAATTATAAAATAAAAAATAATTAATGATATTAAAAATATAAATAAAAATAAATTAACAACATTAGTTAAGATGATTAAATAAAGATTAATTATATTAAGATAAGGTGAATAACTTACATTTAGAACACCAACTTCAGAGCCTTTGATACTCAGAATGTCAAGACTCTCCTTCAGTTCGACCATGTGTGCAAGAGGCTGAATAATGAACTGAACATTACCAATATGGACTTCTGTGTCGATAGACTCGTAGAAGGGATCATTTTCCTAAGGAATAAATTTTTTTTAAAAATCTAGGTTAGGTTATGTTAGGTAAGGTTAGGTTAAGGTTAGGTTAGGTTAGGTTAGGTTAAGTTAGGTTAGGTTAGTTAGGTTAGGTTAGGTTAGTTAGGTTAGGTTAGGTTAGTTTAAGCTAAGTTAGGTTAGGTTAAGTTAAGTTAGATTAGGTTAATGAAAAGATGGAACAAACCCATTTTTCAAAATAATTAGTTTAATATTGAACAAACTTCAAAAATATTGCAAAATCAAAAGGTGAAATCATTAAGTTTTTAATGAATTAAAATATCAATTACTAAAATTGAATTATTTTTACCTTTAAATTTTTATATTAAAATTAATTTCTGATTTTTAAAAAAAAAAAATCTTTCTTTATAAATGATGTTTTCTTCAAATCAATATAATTTAAAAGATATCTTTATTTTCTAAACAATTGTACAAAGTTTAGAAAGTATTCCAGTAATAAAACAAAATATTAAAATTCCTTCCCAAAGAGAACTATTCACCATGAAATTAATCCTCAACCAAAATCAAACTTCTTCATAAATAATTCTCTTGTACAACAATAAATTTAGATAACCAAATTTAAATTCAAATTTAATTGAGCTTTATTTAACCTTTTTTAAAAGATTAAAATAATTCAATAGATATATTAAAAAAATAAAAATAACATAAAAAAGATAAAACAAATAAAATAAAAATAAAAAATAAATAAATAAAACAAATGAAATAAATAAATAAAGAAATTAATTTTAAACTTACATCATCGTCCCAATCATCACCATAAGCTTCCTCTTCGTAATTATTATACATTTCTCTCATTTTATAAAGTCTGTCCATGAATTTATGTTTTGCCCATAAATATTCTGTCCCATTTTCTAAGTTTCGAAGCTTCACGTTGAACTATAATATATATATATATATTATATATATATATATATATATATATATATATATATATATATATATATATATATATATATATATATATATATATATATATATATATATATATATATATATATATATATATATATATATATATATATATATATATATATATATATATATATAAATATATATATATATATATATATATATATATATATATATATATATATATATATATATATATATATATATATATATATATATATATATATATATATATATATATATATATATATATAATATTATATATATATATATATATATATATATATATATATATATATATATATATATATATATATATATATATATTATATATATATATATATATATATATATATATATATATATATATATATATATATATATATATATATATATATATATATATATATATATATATATATATATATATATATATATAATATATATATATATATTATATATTAATATATATATATATATTAAAAAAAAATTTTTTTTTTTTTTTTTTTTTTTATTTTTTTTTTTTTATATATATATTTTATTATTATATTATTATTATTATTATTATTATTATTATTATTATTATTATTATTATTATTATTATTATTATTTTTATTATTATTAAATATTTATAATTTTAAATTAAAAGTAATTGTTTATTAAATTATCATAAATAATTCGCAATTAAATTTCTATTTGCTCTAAATTAAAATTATGGAAATAAAATATTATATAAAAACAATAAAATTCTAAACTAAAATTAAGTAAGTTTATTGGAAGAAAATTATTTCATATAAGATTTAATTAGAACTGAGAAGCCGGAGCCGAAGCCGGACACGGAGACGGAGCCGGATACGGAGCCGGAGTCGGAGCCGGAGCAGCATACCCGGAGCCAAGTCAAAGTAAAACAATTTTGGAGAGGAGCCGAATCCGAAGATCGATCAGGAAAAAGAATTTTTTCCGATAAAATAAAATTACGGAGCGGGAATTCCCAAGAATTTAAAATTATGGACCCGGAATCAAAGTAGGAACCGGAACCTGAGCCAGATTCGGAGCCACAAGTTTTAATATAAATGCAACCGGAACCGGCAAACTTAAAATGGTGGAACCTGAGCTACTGCCAGGGGTTTTTAAAATGACGGAGCCGAGACCAACAATTTTAAAATGACTAAGCCGGAGCCGACAAAAAAAATACTTAATAATTTATATATTAAATTATAAATCTAATTAATACATTAAATAATAATTAATAAATCAAAAGAATAAAGGATATACCTTAAGGGCTCCGCAGCTCTGATAATGACAGGTTTGCGGAGCCCTTAACGTATAGATAATAATAAAAGTGATAAAATAAAAAAAATAGATAAAATTGATTAATATTATTATTTTTTATTACTTTGATTCATTAATTATTATTTGATATATTAATTAGCCTTAAACGTTCATTTTAATTTTCCACTCATGGAATCGAACCTCTGTTTTGCCTGTAACCTATAGATAATAATAAAGATAAAATAAAAGAAATTTATAAAATTGATTAATATTATTATTTTTCATTACTTTGATTCATTAATTATTATTTGATATATTAATTAACGTTAAACACCCATTTCAATTTTCCACTCATGGAATCGAACCTCGGTTTTGCCTTCAGTTTTGCCCATCATTTGAGGCGAAATCATCACAATTTCGAATTTAGCTTTTTTATCTAAATCTGCCGAAATTGAATTTGCTTCTTCAACTGCTGGAACCAATTCTTGAAGTTCTTGTTGCAAGAATCCAACATCGGTTTCTGTATTATTATTATTATTATTATTATTATTATTATTATTATTATTATTATTATTATATTATTATATTTGTGTGATTAAATTATATAAATATTATTATTATATATTGTAATTATATTAAGTGTTATGTTTTTTCTTCATTATTATATAATTTTAATTCATATGTTATTACAGAGATATTATTATTATTATTATTATTATTATTATATTATTATTATTATTATTATTATTATTATTATTATTATTATTATTATTATTATTATTATTATTATTATTATTATTATTATTATTATAATATTATTGTTATTATTTAATTATTATTATTATTATTATTATTATTATTATTATTATTATTATATATTATTATTATTATTATTATTATTATTATTATTATTATTATTATAAATAATATTTTATTATTATTATTATTATTAATATATTATTTATATTATTATTATTATTATTATTATTATTATTATTATTATTATTATTATTATTATTATTATTATTAATTATTATTTTATTTTATATTATTATGCAGTGAATTTAAAATTAAATGAAGTTTAAAATTAATAATATATAATATAATATATATATATATATTATATATATATATATATATATATATATATTATATATATATATATATATATATATATATATATATATATATATATATATATATATACCACAAGAAAGATTTTTAAAATCAATTCCACTCTTCGATGCTATTTCTTCCTGTGCAAATTCATATGTAATTACAGCAGGAATATTTTTGTTGCCAGATTTGCTCTTTGCAAAGGATTCGAATATAGCCATATTGTGTACTTCCAAACATCAATCTATTTATAATATTATTATATATATATATATATATAATATATATATTATATATATATATATATATATATATATATATACTCTAGAATAACCTATATAATATAATTATTAAATAAATTAAATTATTTATATATTATATATATATATTTATATGTCTTAAACATTGGGGCTCAAAGGAAACCACGTTTTCTCCTAGCAGCCCCTTTTCAGGAATTGGACAGTCACAGTATTATTATTAAGATTATTATTCAATTTAGTAGTATAGGACCTACTTTTAAACTTTAAGCCTGTAAATGTACCATTCCCTGAATAAAGATTGGAATCTGTGATATATATATATATATATATATATATATATATATATATATATATATATATATATATATATATATATATATATATATATATATATATATATATATATATATATATATATATATATATATATATATATATATATATATATTATATATATATATATATTATATGTGTGTGTGTGTGTGTGTGTGTGTGTGTGTGTGTGTGTGTGTGTGTGTGTGTGTGTATGTATAAAATGAACAGGAACATTATGATATCTTTCTACATAAGTCCAAATTATTAGTTGACATGTTCCTAAAAGTAAAAATTTGAGAAGAAAAGTGTGTTACACACCTCATTGGTTGGAGCTTAAAAAGCAATAAAGATTTAGTCTACAGGATGGTGGGTAGAGAGAGAGAGAATGTCTAGATGTTTATGAAGATTAATTTTATAAACTTTACTCAAATTAGGATGTATACCACCAATGTGTACAGAAAAACAACTGTCATTGCAGTAATTCAACGAGCAGAAAGTTAAGAAAAGTTGTTGAGGGGGAAAGCCGTATATAAATGCTAATTTTTTTAGAACTGTTTAAATGAATCTGGATGAGATCAAGATAAGATGTGGTAAAATATAAAGTGAAGTGAATGGTCTAAAATGGGACCAGAAGAAAGATATAAGGATATGGTAAGAAAGAGAAGATTCAGAAAAACTTGTTTTGAAATCTTTGAAGAAAATTGGTTTCCGTAGAATGGGAAAATCAATCAACGGATTCTAGTTTTGAAGATATTTATATTTCGACCAATAAAAATATTTTGCATCGGAAACAAAATATAAATAATTGAAAAAGTTACTTAAATTCTTATTGAAGTGTAAAATTTTGAATTTAGTGTTCTTTATATAAATTAATTAAAAATCAGAAAAATATCCTTATTTTATTTGAATTTTGATCAATGGAATCTGCAGTCTTTTCAGATAATGCTCTTTCTACTGATTTCAAGTTCATCCCATGGAAGTCTCAAATGAAGAATAATAAAGGATAAACACAGAAGGATGGCACGACAGATCTTACCCGCTGGTGTTTTAAAAAATCTCACTTGCAACACTTCAGAAATATCTTAGGTAAAAGATATTTTGTGAAGCTTAACCAACTGAAAGGAAGTTTAGTAAATGACTAGAAGGTTATGCAGAAGTAGAGGTAATGTTTAAGCAGTTTCTTCCCATATATGTGTGACGCCAATATACAATTTAAGTAAATAAAAAGAAGACCCTTTGTAATAAATGAAAACAAGTATACTAAAATTTATAAACAGTATTTTAGAATTTTTCAATCGATTGTTTGTTAACCTTTTAAAAACTGAAATGCAAGTATCTTATAATGACGTCACACAACTTTTTATTTTGTCCATCCAAATTGCTGGTCTTTGCGTTTAATTTATTCCCTGTAATTTTTATCTGTATAATTATGTCCATAATACTGAATAAAATTTGAAAAACTAAAATAAGGATTATAAAGATTATAATAATATTATTATTATAATAATACAAAGGATGTTATTCACTCAACTCTGACTTAATAATTTTATCATTTACAGTTCACACACTAACGCTGAGACCAATGGGCATAAATAGTCCCTAGAAATTGCCTGACTCACCTGTCATTGCTCTGCAACTCTGTCTCACAATTAATTGGGTTTCCATTGACGAGAACTCGACAATCATTGTTATGCGGTTTCAACTTTACTACACCCTTTTTGTCAACAGTAATCACAGCGTGATTTTCCTGCATACTGTAAAATAAAAATAAGTATGGCCAATTGACAGATATTCAAACAACAGGATAAATAAGAGAATCATAAATACGATGAAGTTTTGGGAAGGAATTGAAAAAAAAATGATAGGTATTCCATAAAATAAGATAAGGTTGAAAAACACTGGTCCTAACCTTTATTAACTACATCCAACCTAAATTAAAACCAAGTATGCCAAGCCTGCTCTACTTAATCTAAAAAGTTTTTATTTGTTTAATTATTTATCTACTTAGCACTGACCGTATTTATTTAAATTTCTTTAATTAAAATACATTACAAAAGGAATATACCTTGGACCTATCATAACTACATCCAACCTAAATTAAACAAGTATGCTAAGCCGGGAATACTTAATGTAGAAAGTTTTTATTTGTTTAATTATTTATCTACTTAGCACTGTCCGTATTTATTTCAATATTTTAATTAAAATACGTCCTAAATTAAAATACATTACAAAATGAATATACCTTGGACCTATCATAGTTATATCCGATGTATCTCCCCTCCGATTATCAATAGTATTGGTTCCTGCTCTTTAAATTTTTAAATTAAAATACGTCCTAAATTAAAATACATTACAAAATGAATATACCTTGGACCTATCATAACTATATCCGATGTGTCCGTATTTATTTAAATATTTAAATTAAAATACATCCTAAATTAAAATACATTACAAAATGAATATACCTTGGACCTATCATAACTGATGTGTCCGTATTTATTTAAATATTATAAATTAAAATACATCCTAAATTAAAATACATTACAAAATGAATATACCTTGGACCTATCATAACTATATCCGACGTGTCTCCTCTCCGATTACCAATGGTATTGTTTCCGGCTCTCAAAATGTGGATAATCTTTCCGGAGAGTTGTGGGTCACTATTCAGATTAAATATGTGTGGTTTCCTCTGCTTCTCTTCCTCCTTTTTCTTTAGTAATGGGTCCTTTAAAGGATGTAAATTTATTATGGTTTGAAATATTATATTTATGTTTATTATTAATTAATATTATTAATTATTATAATTATTTCAATAAATTGGAATTAAGTTAGTTAAGATCTAAATATTCATTTAGATTCTTTTAATTTAAGTTTAGAAATGCTCAATTCAAGAGCTATGAAATGGGAATGTCGGCTCTTGACCTGAATTATAGCCAAAAAGTATTCTATCGTTGTGTGGAACAAATTAGATTTGGACCCTTTTCAATTAAGAATTTCAAAAAAAAAAAAAAAAAAAAAAAAAAAAAAAAAAAAAAAAAAAAAAAAAAAAAAAAAAAAAAAAAAAAAAAAAAAAAAAAAAAAAAAAATAATAATAATAATAAAATAATAATAATAATAATAATAATAATAATAATAATAATAATAAAATATATAATATAATAATATAAAAAGAAGAAGAAAAGAAGAAGAAGAAGAAGAAGAAGAAGAAGAAGAAGAAGAAGAAGAAGAAGAAGAAGAAGAAGAAGAAGAAGAAGAAGAAGAAGAAGAAGAAGAAGAAGAAAATGAATAAAATCTCTATTTAAATAGAATTTCAGTTAATAACATTTTTACTTCATAGATATATATATATATATATATATATATATATATATATATATATATATATATATATATATATTATATATATATATATATATATATATATATAGTATATATATATATATATATATATATATATATATATATATATATATATATATATATATATAATATA